>BLKR01010098.1:0-69806 GCA_011170035.1 Teleogryllus occipitalis
GAAGTAGATGATGATGGTGAAGAAGAAGTAGATGATGATGGTGAAGAAGAAGTAGATGATGATGGTGAAGAAGAAGTAGATGATGATGGTGAAGAAGAAGTAGATGATGATGGTGAAGAAGAAGAAGTAGATGATGATGGTGAAGAAGAAGAAGTAGATGATGATGATGATGAAGAAGAAGAAGTAGATGATGATGATGATGAAGAAGAAGAAGTAGATGATGATGATGATGATGAAGAAGAAGAAGAAGAAGTAGATGATGATGATGATGATGATGGAGAAGAAGTAGATGATGATGATGATGAAGAAGTAGATGATGATGATGAAGAAGAAGTAGATGATGATGATGAAGAAGAAGTAGATGATGATGAAGAAGAAGAAGAAGAAGATGATGATGATGATGATGATGAAGGTGATGAAGAAGATCATGAAGAAGAAGAAGGTGATGAAGAAGAAGAAGAAGAAGAAGAAGATGGTGAAGAAGAAGAAACAAGTAGTGAAAACAAAGGTTCCATCAACCCTCCTGATTTTTTTCAAGAATATTTTCTCCCAGAAAAAATTCTACGAATGGATGGGGGAGTGATGTGACGCCGAGCCCAGGTGTGGGCTGTCGCCACTGTTGTTAGTATGGGAGGCCGCGCGCCTGCGAGGGCGCAGTTCGTGGTTTTCTCCTCCCTCCCCCCCCCCAGGCGGCAGTATCGGCCGTAGCGGAGGGGTAGTGAAAGGGGGGAAAGTGGGGAATAAGAAAGAAGGGGAGCAAAGTACGGTTAGGGTCGACCGGGGGTCGCGAACCAGCAGTTGGATGTGAACGGTAGGAGTGGAGTGAAGGCAGTGAGAGATGAGATACTGCAGTTTCTCTGTGTAGTGCAATATTTTATTGGAGTTTGTCTAATATCACAAATTGTGATATACGTAGCGGAGTGGAAGGATAGTTACCCAGCTATTTCTAATGTTATAATGTTTCGGCAAAAGTGTATCCATGAATTTCTTCTGATTGTAATTTGTGTGATGTGATTTCATGGCGTGTAGTATCAGCATTTGACGTCCAATATCACAGATTGTGGTATAAATAGTGGAGTGGAAGGACAGTTACACAGCTATTTCTAATGTTATAATGTTTCAGCAAAATGTGTATCCATGAATTTCTTCTGATTGTAATTTGTATGATGTGATTTCATGGCATGTAGTGTGAGCATTTGACAGGGTTGCTTTGTGACCCTGCAGGGTAAGCAAGGCACAATGTTGCAATGATTACTTGTATGGCAATGAACTAGTATTATCGTTTAAGAGTTTGAGGAATGATACTCCAAAGTGTCTTGAGTGTTTAACAAAAGCAATGAAAAGCTTTCTCAATTTTGAATCTTCTTTTTCCTTAAAATTTTTGTAAAAATGGTGAAGAATGTTTATTTCATTGCTTACATTTCTGTTGTGTGTTGATCAAATTTGGATGTAAATTTTTATTGGAAATAAGGGAATTGTGTTAAATAATGTACAATTCTGAAGTGTTTGGTGCAGATGCACTTAATTGTTGTACAGATCATATGGAAGGATAATGTTTATTCCAAATGACTAAGTTATTTGTTCAAATTAAATCATTTGATTTTGTTTCTTTAAAAAAAAGCTGGTTGTTTATAATCCTCAGAATTGTTCTAGGAATAATACTTCTGAGTTGTTGGTTTCCGTTTCGGGAAGCGTGGGAGCAGCCAGGGCAAGAACTCCGCCCCCCCGGTCCCCGACTTCCGTTACAGGAGGTATCAAACTATCATGCAAACCTTGAAGTACGGCCCTCCGCACGGCGGACGCCACGTCGCCGCGCGTGCATCCCGTTACGTCACAGTATGTATTATTAACAGATCCATAATTCGTCTAACCTTTTAACAGGAATGGATAATGAATGATTTTTTCAAATGTTCATATCAGATGTGCAAAACTATGAATTTTCTAAAAAATACATTGATTTTGCAACGATCACAAAAAAGTTGTGTTACTTCGAATCATTTGTGCGTATTTAAAACATACACAAAAATATGTTTAAAGTGCCACTATACAGACCTCCTCTTAGTCGACGCCTGGGGGTAGGCAATTCTGCGTACACTTGCGTATGGCGTAGGGATTCTTCCATTTCCTCTGCCCCTGGCACCGCTGAACCCAAAAGTGTATAGGTCTCCCTGAGCTTGCAGCACTGTCAGAAATATTTTATCTTAATATATTAATGAGTAATTCGTTGTGTAGCTATTTCAAAATTCAACCGTATGGTGAGATTGAGAAGAGAATGAAAAGATTCTGGATAGTTATAGAAGGGGAACTACAGGACACTGAACTAAAACGGCAGAATACATCTGGAATGAGTAAAACACCGAAACATTACTTAATGTGATTAACTTTTTCAAACACAAACTAATTATCATTATGAACATACAATATGATTGCTCAAAGAAGTACCCTTACCATTACCCATTCACAAGGCATTTCAGTTTTCTACAGATAACCTTCAGACACATATTAAGAAAATTGTCGTTGATTAAGAGGATACACAAAATAGAGAACTCGGCCTACTGACCCACTTGCAAGATCTCTCATACTCATATCTATTCTTAAACCGAGCAAATTCATCTTTGTCGTAGTTGTTTAACGGTCATTTTCTACGAATTGACCGAAATTATGTCATTGCTGAATGAACTGAAACCAAACGATAAGGGTAAAAGTCAACTTTTCATTGTCAATTTCCTTAAAACACAGCTTAGGAATATTTTTGGGTCGATAACGAGTAACGCATTCCCGAAGCGTACAAAACAAGTGATAATTGTATAGTATTATAGAAAATTCGGATCATGATTATACATTTTATTTTACCACCACACATTCATTATTTTAACGTCACATTCAGTTTTTACTGTTGGTTGACGATAGAAAAATCAAATAAATTTGAGCAACATTTAATTATTGGACTATCATTTTAAGTAAATAAGCAATCTTAAATATATTGCACATGCGTTTTTAAAGCTAATTTTGAAATTTAAATTAACTCAAAATAATTCTATGAACGTATATTCAACACATACGCAAAGTGATTCGGACGCTCGTCACGTAGCCCTCGTATACTCTCGGGCGACAAACTTGACTCGTGCGCAACACACCTCTTTCGCGCACTTACTAGTTTGTTTCTCCAGACTAAATGCAGATTTATTCCCCAGAAGCGTTAAACTATTATTGGCGATAATAAATTATTATTATTATTATTATTATTATTATTATTATTATTATTATTATTATTATTATTATTATTATTATTATTATTATTCCTCTACTTCAAGGCTAAAGATGTTTTGTGTCGGTTGTATATAGAATCTACTCCAGGTTGCAACCAGTTTCCTAAGGACTAGGGACTATCACCTCTACAATACTCGTACTTTGCGCAAAATGTGGGTTGTTCCAAATAAAGCAATGTCTTGCACTTCTCAGTCTTTTGAATGACCTGAGAGCTTCCATATTCTTTCATCTTCTTCTTCATATTATTATTATTATTATTATTATTATTATTATTATTATTATTATTATTATTATTATTATTATTATTATCATTATTATTATTATTATTATTATTATTATTATTATTACTATTATTATTATTACTGTTGTTATTATTATTCTACTTCATATAATGAACTGATTTGAGAACGATTACATTTTCTTTCAACAAGCCCTACCGAGACGTGCAAGCGATACCGTCCAGGCACTCCCTCCTTAAGAAACGCATCGCGGAAGCCTTGCTCGAGAGCGAGACAAAGACGGCGCCTTCCGGAGCCAAGTCGGCGGCCACTGAACTCCCACTGCTTCTGTCCCTTTCCCGCCCACGCGCACACACCCTCTCCCCAGGCCACGCCCTCCGCCAGCGCCCACGCCGCCCTGCGCCGCCCTCGGCCACCCCCGACCCCGCGTCCGCGCCTGCGGAGGGAATATCTGTGTTATTTGCGCGCCTAGAATAGCCAGCCGGCCGGCACAAACGGAGACCAGAATTAGCGCAGCTCCGCGTCCAAGGGAAGGGCGGAGCGGGAGCGTAGGGGCGGGGCGGGCGGGGCGGGCGGGGCGGGCGGGGCGGGCGGGGAGAGGCGCGCCACACGATGCGAATTGCGGAGCAGAGAGGGTAGGAATGCGGAGAGGAGTAGAGAGGCGTAACGGGAAATCGGGCGAACGGCAGCGGAGAAGAGACAGACGGAAGACGCCCTGGGTGGGCATGAGCTTCCATCCTGGTTGTGTTTCGTATTTTGGCGATCTGGTAACCGAGCCAACGCGCAACTGTAAAAACGAGAGGAACAAAAGAAGAAGAAATTATAAAGAAGGCAATAATGCAAGCGTTCACTTGCACTTAAGCTAAGTTCCTAAGCGTTCCTAAGATAGCGAGAGAGGTGAAACGGTAATTGGTCGTTACAATGGATCTGTCCTTCCGTATTTCTCACGGACGTATAGCAGAAATATTCAGCACTAGCGAAAATATGCTGAGAACAGGAACTAGCTAAAATAACAGCAAAAATTCGTGTCAAATACGTATTACCTTACGTGCGTCTCTTAATGCTTTCATATTTAATATAGCCTTCGAACTTTAGCTCTGTAAGCTGTGTTTAATATCGTCAATCGTGGGATATTCTGCGCTTGCACAATCGTGAGCGTATTTCCGCCAGCGCCCCATCGTGACTAAATTTTCAATGCACTCAACCAGAGACCGCCACTCGGTGCAATAAATCCAGCCCTGTGCCAAAGCGACGAATCGGGGAAACGCCAAATCTGGTGAGCTTAACGCTGACAGCACTATGCACTTTTGCACAGCATTTCATAAATCCGTCCGCATTATCTTGATTTTGCCGTATCAACTGATAGATTTATGTTTTCTGGCACGTCAACTGTTATGATCATTAGCATCTGTTAGCGTAGTAAATGTTCTCTCTTGGGAAGTGGCAGTATTCCATCGCCGCTGGATGGTGACATTCGGCGCCGAACTACACATCGGCTTGCTGGGATTTCCCCTTAGCGGGTACCGCGCTAGCTGGGTCAAGCTAGATGCTCCCAACTGGTCTCTTGATATGTTTAATAGTGTAGTGCATGCAAGTGTGGGTTTTGTCAGGGGATGTGACAAGGAGGAGGAAGGAAAATCTCGCGCGGTCCGTGGCCCGTTGCTTGATGGTACTGCACGCATACATACCGGCATTCGCCTGATATTCGAAGAAACCAAAGAAAGCTACCAAACAGAGCAGCCCGTCGGTAGAATTCGTCTACAGGCAGCACCTGAATTCGACCGTCGAAAATTCTGCCACCGTCGGCACTCGGATCCTAGGATCTCCCGGACACAGATACTGCAGTGACATCAGCTGATTCTCTGAGCCACCTAAGCCTGTTTGTCGCTCTATTTAGAAAGAGTCCAATAGTACTGCAATTACGCGAATGTCATGTTAAGACTCGAATTGGACTGAATTGCTATTGAAGTGAGTGAATGAATGAGTATTATGGTTTTCGAGCGCCTTAACCAATTTATTAATTATTCTCGTGAATGACTTGTATGTTATAGCCGTGAGGTATCTGTGTTCCTCTTTCGCTTAAACGTGAGATCCGGCACCGACATGCATGTGAAGAGCAGCCGGTCGGTAGAATTCACATCTAGTCGCCATCGGTGGAATAGTTTAACTGAATTGGTTTCGGATTGCTAAGTTCGTTTACTCGTGTTCCTAATACGTATTAAGGTTTATTTGCATGAGCAGTTCCTTTAGGCTCCTTGAACGTTTTTCATGTTTGTGTGATACGTTCGTGACTCTCATTCCTTCTTAGAGAATGGGTCGAAGTAACTTCGGACAGAGCACTATGATCTTCACAGCTATACATGCAATTATAGAGTTTAATAACTAAATTGAATCTCGTTGAAATAATTCAAGGCATTGTCATTGCCAACAATATTGTTTACTTCAACAACAGCAGCATTCGATGGTTTATCCATCATCATCAGTTATGATGATGGCTAAGACTTGAATTATTTCAATTATTTAAATGTCAACGACATTTCACCGCTATACAAATAAATTGAATCTCGTTCATGTTTTTATACGCCTTTTAGGTTAGAGATTCGAAACAAAATGAGGATTTGTTTCATCTGAAGAATTAAGTCTTTGCTTTATCCATTGATCATCCCTGTAAGTACTCCTATTTTAGATTTATTACACTATTATTCATTTTCTGCTATTAAAAATGGATTTGGACAGCGTTAAAATTGACACAAGGCCTTATAATATAATAAAATATGCTTATCTGGATCTTGTATTACCATAAAGAGGACAAACCTTTTACAACTCTCTCCTACTATAGACGAATTTGATCGAGAGCGAAGGGGATGATGTAGCCATAATTTTGGTTCTAGGAATAAAAGAGAGAGCAAAATGCTGAAGGCCGTTCGTTTTCTTTTTATAAGTCTTCCATTATACTCCTACCAGAGAATGATGAAAAACCGTAAAATTTCGTGTTTTTCAATTTTTATCAAATCATTTCTTGCTACATTTCTTAGTTTTGGAGATTTTTTTTTTCGAAGCAAATGTCAGCTGTCAAGCCCTGGGAGAGTGAAGATGCATTTTCCCGAATTCTGAATTTTCACACACATTCATGCATGTAAATATCATCAATCATAAACTATTAAAAATAATAATATAATTCTTTTTGCAGCATGTAACCCATGATTTGCTCTAGTGAATAAACTAGAAGAGTTAATTCTGTCACTAAAAGTTTCAGTTTTATGAACTGAAATGTCCAGAATAAATTTATAAACAATTATTTTTCTCAAAGAATCAAATTCTTTCTCTTTAGTGTTCACATTTCCTTTATAATTCTAGTTCATTCACTAGGATATCAATTGTGATTAATGTAAAAAAAGAATTATCAAAATATATCATTTTTTGTAGAGTTATGTTTGAAGTAAAAACCTGCATTTTTTCAATAATTTATAAACAAATAGAAAAATTAATTATTGATCTCTAAAATCCCCCAAAAATCGAATGTACAAGGAATAACAAAATAGACCCAAAATTATATTTTTTTCTCAGGTAGACAGCTACCTTACTAAAAGTTCAGAACACTGTAATTAAACCTTTCCGGACTAATATTGTATTGAAGTTTCTCTCTTCTTTCTTTATGAAGAATCAATTCCTGAAATTTTACCATCGATTTCACCTTGTGTATCGAGAGAAAAGTGTTACTAAAATTACACAAAAAAGTATTGCTTTTAAGAAACGTTTTCTTCGACTGCTTTTGATCATGCATTTTATTCCAGAAAAACAGTCTTTAGAAGCTATCCTTTGGGAGCGCTTGTGACACAATCTTTTCAAGAGTTGTTCTAAACAAAACACTTCCAGACATCTTAAAAAGTATAAAATGTGTACGTTAACTGTGAAGTCAACTCTAGAGTAGAAATTTGCTCCAAATCATTACTCCCGACAAACGCCTACAGTTTCAAGTGCACACGCTTCCTGTACTATGATTTAGCGAGCCTCGTTATTCTCCTTCCGTTTGCTTACTCAGAAGTCGTGCGAGAACGCTAGCGTTCCGCTGTCACTGACGTCCGGGAGAACTCAATATATTTGGTCGAGTGCGTCATCCACGCCGAGTCTAATGCAGAACAAATCTACGTGACACTATTTCAACCATCTGCGTGCCAGAGTCTCCTAACCTTTCCCGCTGCATCTCGTTTAACGTAGACACTTCATTTTCCCTGCCTGCTTCACTCAGGAAGAAATACCGTACAGAAGTTGCCTGTGTGCTTACTGGAATGTGTTGACATGAACAAAAGACTAGTTTCATTTAATACGCAATATTTTCCCCCACAAAATTATCCTCTCAAATACCTTTCACAAATTTCAAAAATAATAATTATTTACGTGTATGAAGTCAAAAACAGTAAAACTGAATGTGACGTATGGAGCAGAAGTATAACATGTGCACGTTTTCTTAAACCACACATTCCAATTTCACCCTTTAACTATACACAGTGGAAACATGAATAATGTTTCCAACAAAATGTGTATACTAACATTTAAAAACTAGAAAATTTCCCTCCCTATTTTCAGAAAGCTTATTTTCATCGGCAAACAGACAATTGATTTGAATTTTTGTATTGTTTCCTAAACAACAATACACAAGTCCCGACCATCAGGGTTCCCACCACAAGTAGTAAAAGGAGAGCTCAACGACATGTATGCATATTGAAACTACTTTTATATCCAGAAGCAAAACAAAGGGCCATCTCAGCAATTGCTCAATGGATCAGAGAAACAGGACGAAATACCTGACCGAGGTGGGAGTCATTGATCCAGCAGCTGAAGTACATTACTTGTTGCAGGCATATTTAAAATTATTTTTAAAATTATACAATACACATGTGACTAAATGCATTAAATATCGTTATTAAAATAAATATCATTTTCTTTTTAACGGTAAGTACAGAATATAATTGTATAGAACCAGTTAAGCAGCATAAGAAATTATACTTGGCACTTAAATTATACTTGGCACTTGAGAATCGATTTTAATGGTTAAATGTCATCTAGTAATGTGTTATGAAGTAACATACATTATTTACAGGTATCACGTGGATGGAATTTGCATATTATTCGTAATTTTTCTGTAATCTAAAGACTAACGGGTACTATAAGATGTATTTTCCCAGAATATTATGATACATATAAGGCGGTAATGTATATTCGAAAAATACATGGAGAGAGCTGCATGAAGGCTGACAGAATTTGAAAGAATTAAGAATGCGTAACGAACTTGAAGTCATGATGAAGACCGAATAAAAGTGTCGAAATGTCTGCAATGTAAAGTAATTGTTTATGTATGATCTAAACTCAAGAACCAGACAACATACGAATAATTCCAACGGGTGAAGAATTACTTAATGCAATACATTCTGTGTATTACACGAAGAAGCATAACTTTCTTTGGAAAGTCACGATCCGTATAAACAAAAAACGCTAATTTAATATCATAAATAGTCCAAAATACTTGAAAGCAAAATCACCCGCTTTGAAGGAACTTAAATAAACATTATAATTATTATAACATAGTAAAAGTGACAAACATGAAAACAAGTTACATTTACGATAGTCACTATTCAAGTATATCATCGATTCACCACGGGAATAGTTGAAATATTTGTCAAAATGTATCATGATACTTCACTCTTAAAAGAAAATGAAATGAGTTTATAATTATTATCAATACTAATTAATTACATATTCATAATTGTTGGATTAAACGCCTTAGTATCTCATTTTCGGTCATTTACCTTGATGCCTTCGAACATCTCAATTACAAAACCTGGATAGTGTCCAACACCTGACGATGATGAAAGAATCGTAACATTCTGGCATCCTCCCGATGGTCTAAAATTAGTTTTGCCGCAAAAATCTAAATTTCTCGACCATGCAAATTCCAGCATAACTTCACGATAATATATGCGCAAGTTCACAACAAAATATTTCACATCTGTTATTGCGTGAAAGAGGTGCAAATTCATTTCCTAAGAAAACGACTAATACCTGATAAAACCGCAATATAAACATCTACTCTCGTTACAACAAACCGTCTACGCAGTGGGGAGTTCTGTATACACACTCGATTATTTTTCTTTCGCGTACAAGTTGAACGTGAGGTTTGACTTAGTTGTTTGGGCGACTTTGCCGGAATGAATTACCAACAAAGAAAATCGGTTCATACTGACACTATCCAGCTTACTTGCTGTAGATGGTTGATGATGAAGTAGTATTGGGTGCAAAATAGAATATCTCTTCGCAGTTTTCCTTGTGCATGTCTGAAAATCCATGTATGTAACTCGAACCTCGTGTGCAAGAATTTTGCGACGCTAAGTTTATCACAAAACAAAACAGATAAATATTTTCTTGGTCACGAATGCTTGAAAAGGAATGTTTCCAGGCTTCACTGGGAAAAATTTCAATTGAAAGTTGTCAAAATGAATTGTGGCGTTTTTTTCTGTATTAAACATATTTTTGCGACAAGCGATAATTGAACATCTTGACACATTAAATATAACTATTTTTGTTTTATAGATAAAATATTTATTTTTAATTCACAAGTGTTCACAAAAATATGGAAAAACATACTCCTTTATCTTTAGAAGATTTTTAATTCACGTGCTAACGTTGGTGACAATTTTTGGTACAATTCTTTGAAACGGTATATCTTGTGATATAGCTAAGCAATGATTACTTTGAGTAATACTTCACGTATTATGGTTTCCTCCAATACACTTTCGTTTAAAAATCACACTAAAACACTTTTATTAATATCAACACACATCTTTCTGACACGTTTGACATTTTCTGAAATGATATAAATATCCATTTTAAAACATCACTGTTCTTTTGCACTAAGTAAGCATTTTCACTGAAAAAATTGTGTAACATAATACGTATTTTGCAGTAAAATACGTTTCTTATCATATGTTCTTTTATATCTTCGCCACCTTTGTAGTCGACTCACAAATATTTCAAAAACCAAACGAGTTGAGTTGAAAATCACAATTAAAATAAATTACAATGTTCACTTGTGGTAAATTGGAAATGTATCCATTTTCTTCTACGAGAATAGGTATTTCAGAAGCTTAAAGTCAAGCGATGAATAAGGAAACACGAAATATGGTGGCATGGAAATCGGAGTTGAACAATAACATTGCATCATTTCCTTTAGCCTCATTTTTCAGGCGAATATAATTTGACATTGAAGTTGGAGATATCAAAAAAACAAAAAACAAATACAAATCTTATGTAGAATATAAATGACGGGGTAAAAGGGGTTCGACGCGAGATATGGTTCAAGGAGTCAAAGAAAGACCAGTCACCGAAAAATAATAAAAGTGCATCTTTTCCGAACATTTTTCCTGCAATGTAGAGGTAACTATTTATTTATTTGTTTATTTAGTCAAAAACAGTCAAAAACTGTATGTGACTTATGGGAGAGAAAATCATCTGCGCACGCTTTCTTGAGTTTCACTATATCGTCCTATAGCTTTCACTATATCGTCCGTATTTGAACTCGTGATTTTCTAAACAAAGACCATCCAACGCCAGTGATTAATGATCCTGGAATAAGCGGGAACAGAACATAACTGTAAAGAAATCCAAAGATTGTTGACAGTGTTATTTATACTCAGCTACGCAGAAGTGAAAAACTATGGAAACGAAAGCAATAAGTTTGAACATTTGATCACGGAAAATCACCTACTTTTTTAAGCTGCACAGCGCTCATTTTCAATTTACTCTAGTAAACTCGGATTCAAAAAATTCATCGTAAGGATCTTTCCACTTTCATATGTTCAGATATTTAACTTACAAAAATATGTTATCCATAAAAATTAATATTAGCATTTTTATAAGAATTGTAACACGTAGAAATAAAGTTTTAGATTAGTTATGCACTAATTAATTCTGTATTTAATCTTTTTCGGGTCAATAAATGAACTGGTACCTAGGTTCCTAATGGATAACTGGACTAATATTATACTTGAATGTGATTAAAAATTAACTAAGGTTTATCTAATGAATATTATATTATTTTAGCAGTATCCGCGAAGGTTCATAGGTAATCAGAGTCAATGATGTCACAAAGAACATCAGAATGGCATAAGATCTTAAAAGTACATCTAGAGAACATAACGCACATTGCCGCCAACATAATTTCATTACCCGTCATCGAAAGGAAACTGCAAAACTTCGCTTTTCAGAATTCAACCATCTTGCACAAAGAATTGAAAATTTATACTACACTTTTATCTTAAACCTTTATATAAAAACGAGGGATACATTACATTCAATTGTTGAAATATTTCACCAATGACTTAGGTACCATCTTGTGCAAAAAAATTAAAAATTAGAACTAGACATTAATTTATTATTAAAAATATAATATTGATATTTACTGTTTTGTTACTTTATTGTTTCATAATGTACTTTGAAATTAAATTTTATTTTCTATGGACTTTCCTCTCCTCCTTAAGGGTTTATCTTTTTGCCAATGTTCCGAGTTCTTTATCCTCTCTATTATTTTTTCCTCCCTCATCCCCCTCCCTACACCCCGTCTCCTTGCTCATTTCTCGTTCATGTGAGTCCTGCAGTCCAGAATTTGTGTTACCGTGAGTCCGTGTCAAGGAGTGGCCCCGTATCTTACGTGACTACCCTTTGATGATACGAAGTCACAATTGAACTCTTCCCACACCATGTTTCTAAATGGCTATTTTATTACTTCCTCTTTTTTATGAATAATTTCTATACGTGGTATGTTCTTCTACTGCCTTCTACTTTGTTCCCTTGTTTATTATAAATATTTTATTCTTTATTTTATTTTTTATTGTAATTGCATTTTTCTATTTTTAATTTTATTCATTAGACTCATTTAAAATAATATTCGTAAAAATGTTGATATTCCGCATTCTTGTTTTTAGTTCTGTTTAAACTTGTTAATAATCTCTGTTCCTGTAAATTAGAGGTCTTCCTGAGGATATATGCTGAGCATATATATGAAACGTAGCGAGAAATACTGAGCTACTAATTAAAAATACTGCGCCCTCATTGGCTTTAATTGCCAAAAACCCTTTGTGGTTACTACTAAAGTAAAACAATATTCATTAGACAATCCTTAGTTAATTTTTAAACACACTCAAGAATAAATTATTTTATGCTTAGATTTAGTATTTCCATATATTGAAGGATATTATTATTATTATTATTATTATTATTATTATTATTATTATTATTATTGTGGTTGTTGTTGTTGTTGTTGTTGTTGGAAAAATAATCGTTAGCTTTTGTCCGTTGGCAGTATTAGAAAAGTAAATTACTCTTCGAAAAAAAACTTCTCAGACTAATCGCGATTTGAGGTTTCGGCACAAATGAGAAACACTGCAGCACATGGCTACATTAAACCGTTGTATTATGTAATAATATTTTAAATTAACATCAGGTAAGTAGTTACATTATTACAGTAATTTAACATTTTTATACCTTCATGGCGCAGAATGTTATGTCTAATGTCATCCGACTGGCAGCGTGTTTGCACCACATTCTGGAAGCATTTAGGAGAGTTGATTGGCTCTAAACTTGCAACTATTTTTGGGATCTTGATCTATTACTCTATTGTGAATAGTTTTTGAAATTCCACAACGAATTAGTCTTATAAAAGCAATCGTTAGAGAAAATAAAACAATACTTTGTTCAAAAAGTCAGCAAATATTATTTTCTGCAAAGAAGCAGGCACCTCCCACATAAATTGGTCAAGGATTACGATGAATCCGTGGTTATTATAATATATTTTCTTTTAATAAACGGATGTCATGAGATTAATGTTCCCTTTCAAGAAATTTTACGTGGTTAACTATTGAGTCGTATAATAACAAATGATGGATTTTTTTCAAAGTTCGTTGGATATCTCACATATTTCACTTCTGCGAAGAATTTCTGTCGATTCAAAAGTTCATGACTATAGAAAAATGTTTATTGCATGAGCATTTTTATTGACATTTCATCTTGGTTAATAATAACTTAGTAAAATTATATTAATTATCTCAAATACACGAAGAATGTAATGATTTCCGTATCTTCAATGTACCCTCACAACAAAAACAATTCAGCGCCTGTGACATCCGTCCACCATTGTGACACCCGTCATCTCGAACTAGTCACGTAGGACTGAGAGAGAGAGGCCACATGCCCAACTCCAACAGTGTTATAGCATAGTCAGGGACACCATTTGCCTCCTACAAATCAGAGGCAGACGAAAATAGCGATATCATTCGTATCCTCACAGAGAACGTTGGATTATACTGGAAACAATACGTGAAATTTTAAACATACATTTTTCAACGTAAAAATTCCTTTGATGAAAACAATACTCGCATATTTCCGCTATATCAAGCATGCTAAATATTTTTCATTAAATCAAAGAGAACGCTCAAATGAGTTCCTACATCCCAAGTTCAATTGCTTTCAGGAATTAAAAGAATCTCTCAGATGTGCCATGTTTGCTGAGAATAAACATCGCCACCAACGGAAGCAATAAAATGCTCCAACTCCGTCACGTTCGCCTCCGGCTCGCACATCCCCCGTGCAATGACGCGCGTTAAAAAAAAAACATGTCCACATTGAAATGCCAAGGGCCGCGGAAACATGGTCTACGTCAAGAGCTTCCTACGTGATTCTCACACGACGGTAGAAGGACAAGAAGGGAGGAAATCATCGTAATCTTTGCTAGAAACGTACTCTCTTCAAATCGGAGAAGAATACACTCTTATATAAACAAAAATTAAATGTTACGAAACAATTGGCATGAAAGGTAACAATGAACAAAATGGAATAACACATACATTGTAGGCTAATTGAATTATAATTCAAAACTTTGCTTTTCTGGGGAAAGAAAAACTTTTGAGAGCTTTTGTAAGTGGGTATACTAGAAGTATGATTCAAAATCATTTTTCCCAGTTGAGTGTCAAGGGAAGAAAATAATATAGTACGGATGTAACTTCACCATATTCTTATCCACCGAAATAAAAAAAAAACTTTCATGCCACCAACAACGTTCATAAAGTCTAAAATGATTATTATACACAGTTATGAAAAAAGAACACAGTCTCAGAAAAAAGATTAAAATAGTATCAATTGAGATTGCTCTCCGGAACCGCGCTTGAGGAGACGACCTGCATGACAGAAGTCACGTGCTGTTACATGCATCGTGGCAGATCTATGAACGTTAGAGGTGTAAATACTTTCACTTCATCCAAAAGGCATCCAATGAGCGTTGGACGAATGACAGAAGAAAGACAGGTAGCAAATCCAAAAGAATTATATTTGCTGGCACACGCGGACTAAACAGTATCTCCTCCGAGGAACGAAAGACCCGATAGCGAGCCGACGAACGACAATGTGGGCCAACGTAATGTCAGTTCTGGATTACAATCAGAAGTTTGTTTGTTCTTTTTATATATTTTATTGCAAATTCAGATCTGGTTTTGATCTAAGAAGAATGCTGAAAAACAGGATCAAAGAAAAAATTCCCCAAAATTATATAACCTAAAAACCACAATCGTTAAACTTCTCTTTTCTACACAATTTTTGTTCTCGATTTCTCGGTTTACATAATAAATTATGAAAGAAAAGAGAAAAAAGTAAAGGGAAAATTGCAAGCCTTCACGAAAGCATGACTAACCAATTAACATTACATTCCCATAACGCCTGTGCACACGAAATCGACGTAGTACCTTCCGCGACCTCGTAATAAAAGGTGCGCTTCCACCTGCGGAAATCAAGAACTGGCCTCCATGATAAGTGATATCACAAGAGAAACGTGCTAAATGACAGTTCTGAAGAGCACCCGCAGATCATTTCAAACTAGACTTTTACGTTCGGTGTGAAAATCGTTCAATGTGACGAAGTAAAGATTTCCTCCAAACCTTCCAGGATTCCAACACCAAACGATCCACCTCGCCGACTATGTACGCGCGTAATCCGACACACAGCACCGACGGCACACGCCCACCCCAGCCGCCCGACCAAGGGCAAGAGGCGACCAGCACAGTGCTCACCCGATGACGGAGCCGGAAGGGGAGCGGTGGTTGGTCTGCGCCGTGGCGCACTTGCAGCATTGGCTGCCCATGGCGCCGGAGCCGGGCTCTTCAGGGGCCGCGCGCTCTAGCGCCTCACCACCGCTGCCGCCGCCGCCGCTGTCGCCGCCGCCGGCCGCCGCCGCCGCCTTCGCCTACACCGCCGTCGGACCGCGCGCACCGCCTTCGAGAACCGCCTCTGCCGCCGTCACCGGCTCCTCCGACGTCGACGTCGCCGCCGCCTGCCTCCGAGCGCCGAGCGCGCGTCGCGCCAACTAACTGGTGGTGGCGGGCGCCGCTTCGCGCCGCGTCGTCTCGCGTCGCGTCGCGCCGGACCGGGCCGGGACGCGCCGCGCCGCGCCGCCGCCGCCACCGCACGCTCCGCGTCGGGCCAGGGCGGACCGGGCCGGGCACGTCGCGCTCCTCGCCACGAGCGCTGCTCGAGCGTGCCGACGCTTCGCCTCTCGCCCGCGCACGCGCGTGTCGCCTCCGTCGCCGCCGCCTCCGCCGCCTTTGGTATATTTCCGTCCGGTGGGCAGCCTCCTCGCCGCCGCGAAGGCCTCCCCGTGTCGTGGCGTCTCTTTCTCGCGCGTGAGACGAGACGGGGTGGGGAGGAAGCGCGCGAGCTGAGACACGCCTCGCCCCCGACCCACCCTCTTTCGACGTCCCCCCTCCCCGGCCTCTCGCTCACCCCGCCATTTTCCCCGCGGTAGGCGCGCGCCGATCGTGTCGCGGCTCACGGGCCGCGTCGAAAGCGCGCGCTTGGGGAGTGCTATTTCGGAGGAATAGCTTCTTTGAGGCGATTCGAGAGATTATGGCTAACACCTTTTTGGCGTGCATCGCTTTGTGTTGTAAATACATCTTTCGCTACGACAACTCGGTCCAAAAATTAAGTCATAGGCTTCCGAGGCCGGAGTCATTCGAATATTCTCAACATAAACGGTCTTTTCGGCCCTGAAGAAGGCTATGTCGTGATGACCAAAACCTCGCCAAAACTGCCTAGACGCCCGGACCGTCGGAGCATTCGAATTCGTCACACTTTTCATGAGTAAAAACGGCTATACGTTCTCTAGTGGGAACTTCTTACAAGCTTTATCCTACTTACTACTGCAATAACATAGTGTTAGTATATATTCAGTACAAACAACAGTACTTTACGCACCAAAAATATCAAAAAAGTTGCTATTCCATAAAATATAACGAGAATAGCAAATACTTAACAACGGGCGACCACTGCCCTGGAGCCTTGTTGTCACATGACATCAGCTATGCTGTAAGCAAAGACTCACTGGGTATAATACAATTACTAGGTGCAGTATGAAAATAAGCGGAATAACACAATCAAATATTTGCTTCTTCTCGATTTTTTGGATATCTGATGAAGCCATAGACACCTTTCATGACACCGGAGGCTACATAATTTTATGTTAATATCTGCGCGCATTAGTAAAGTAGATATTCTGTAACCGATAGAAATAATGCCAGAAAGTATTAGTAGAAGCACCACAGTGATAAGACGACGCGAGAGGTATGGAGATTTAGTTATTTTGTCGACAGTAATATCAAATCAAGTCTGTAGCTGTCCGAAGGGTCGCGGGTTCGAGTCCCGCCTTGGGCATGGCTGTTTGTTCCTTGACTTTGTGTGCGTGTTGTCGCGGAAGGCCTCGCGTTCTGCTGACCCCAGATCAGAGGAGCCCGCAAGTGTTTGTCTAGTGTATGGTCGAGTATGCGTCCGGCAGTAAAGGGCAACCGGCTGTCCGCTGGATAAAAGCCCTAGGAAAAAAAAGTCTGTAGCTCTTTTATTGGTGCAAGTAATTTCTATTACATGGGAACGAATATTTCATGTAATTAAATGTTTCCAGCAACGATCATTGCTATCTAATCATCATGGTTCAGCTGTGGGTGTTAAAATAGACGAAAAAGGAGTTCGTGAGCTCAAGAAAATTGCGCAGATGTTTCTCCTCGTCTGACTGCATTTCTTGTTGTCCTCCGCTCGATGCTCCACTGCGCCTTCTGTTAATGGAATGGTAGACTAACCACGCGGTAACGCCCTCTATGTGATTGAATGACGATGAAGTCCTATTCTCCCCTTTGAAGGTCGCTTAGTGACGGCAAATCCAAGTTCCAATCTGTTTGTATATCTGTGATATACCATAGAAAAACGAAATGCTCAATAATGAATCGAACGTGCCAGAACTCCATGCTTTAAAATAAACATAAAAGTTTGGATTGACAGCAATTTAGCGGGCAGGTTTTACTTTATAATATAGAGGATGAACAAATAATTATACAAAAGCTGCAATTTTCACGATTTTTGTAATTTTACTGTTTAATTAATGCAGAGTTTTAATTACTGATGAAAACACTGGTCGACAAAATTTACATTTTTGCCTGTTAAATGGAATATAATGGTTGTACACGTATGCTTCCGCGGCTCGAGTCGATGAAGGCTGGGTTACTGTCCGGGTGACGCCGCGTAGTGGGCTGAGAGGCTAACCACGTGAATATAATGGTTGTTGCTCATGGAAAATGGTGCTCTGATTTCAAATGTGTAGAGCATTTATTTGTAACGGACAAGGTTTTCCTGTAATAGGCAATTAAAAGTACATACTATTGTTAAGTTATTGGTTTTCTTTCCTTACATATAATAATCTTAATTAAAATATAATTTTGAACGATTCTTTACAGTACTTTGTTTCAGTATATTCTTTTTTAGCGCCCAGCAATAGTCTGCAAGTCTCTTCAATCCATTTTCCCTTGTAATATTTTTACATTGTTTGAACGCCTCGCACACCGTGTTTGTCGCTCACAGCACCGAAATTACTAGAAAAGACGTCTAAGTGTGAATCCAGAAAATGTATATTGGAACATGTTACATCCCAAAGCTTTTGACCTTTAGAAGGGACATCCATATGGCCTTTTCAAGACTATTCAAACTTGCCTCAAAGTCACGATTACTCAGACGCTCCTTCATTTGTGATCCTACAAATATATCCTCCTTTATTATCGCCTCCCTGATCCTCAGGAATTTGTTCTTAAAATATTGGAAACATGACCTACTTTTTTCCATCAATATCACTAAATTTTTGCAAAAGTTCACAGAAGTTTTCACAAAAGTTTAGTGCGCAAGAGAGTAAGATATGCCTGTGCAGCATTACAAGGGGTTGCGAAGTTACATTTTTTGTCCAGAAATCAGATTTCGGTGTGGCCAGTGCTTCGTCACAAAAGTTTTGCGATGTCTGCTATCCCACTTGCATAGCAAATAGAAAAATTTAGAATATTCTTGTTGGAGATATAACGAAAGTGCGAACACTTTCAAATCACCGCATACATTCCACAAATGCTGTCGGTATTGTATCTTCGATAACAAAAATTTCATGATACCATACGTCTGTTTCATATGGGCTGCAGAGGCAAGAGAAATAGATGGTTTCCCATTTCCCATATGAATAACCCCAGTTTGTAAACTGAATGTGGTGGAATGTATAAACAACCTTCATTTCTTAGGATCGTTATGGTGTCCCAAAGCACTTAGTAATGCATCAACATAAGCACAATGCACTAGATTGCCTTCTGAGAACAGGCATCGGAAATTTTGTTCCCGTCGTCAATATACAGTAATCGTAGCTCCCTTCTGAAGGAGGTTCCAATCCTTTAATCGAGACGCCAATCATTCTGCCTGATTCTTCTACAAGTTTAAATCACTAACTAGATATTTTTGTTCTCACTGATTGATTCTCTCACATTCTGTAGATTTCCACCAAAACCTGGGTTTTCATTGTCGTCCTTTCCGATACTTACATTTAAATCTTTATTGCCAGAGTTCTTGGAATGCAAACTCCAATATTCCGTTGGCGCTGGAATTGGAAGTTCGTCGCAGTGAGGATCAAGTCTGATCCCTGAAGGGGGTTGCGATATTTAATGGACTTCTTGGTCTTGCTTGTGATTCCAGCAACTTTGTTAATCCAGAACAACAGCCCATGTGGTGGTCCATTGGTTCCTTCCATACCATTGAAAAATGGCATATGTCGCGAATTTCCATTGAGCCAACCATTAAGTTATTTTACAAAAGACGCACAGCAAATATGAAGGGCCCATGATTTGTCCTGATCACCGATTTGACACTCGAAATACAATTCATATGCGTTTCTTATTAAGGGAGTAAAATTTCGCCTCAGACTCTTCAAAGTTACCTCACCCCACACATTACAGAAATTGTTTGGATGGTGTACACAATCCTGCGGTATTGTAAGGAATCTGTCCGAACAAAAATTAACACTACAACGCAGCAAATAGATGAGTCGTCCACTATACAGAAATATCAGCACCTTTCTCGCTCGACACGCAGGGCGCAACTAACATGTAGTGATTCACGAACATAATGCGCCCAATCGGCGCGTCGTTTACATGAATCACTGCAATTCACTTCGAAATGCCCGAAGTTGCTCATTTGATGTGACCTGTCTGGCATCTGTTTCATATCTTGAGTGGCATCTACAATATCATACATTGTTGACGAGCACCGTTACGCAATAAATCTGTAAGCAACTAGCATTTCAGCATAAACGACACGTGGCTATCTGCGAAATATAGTTTTAATACATGTGCGATTACGCAAAACTGAGCCAGATGGGCAATTTTTGTGGTTTTATTCGGCTTTAGTGTAGCAATGAACATAAGAAACAGCTACAGTAAGTCATTTAACAAGATCACTGTCGACCAGTGTTATTTTCAAGTTTATGTACGTTGTTATTTTTATTGACTTTATCAACGCTGTCTAGCATGCAATTTAAACTGTTTCGTGACCAACGTTATGTGGTGATTTTAGAAAACGCGAGAATGCCGATTGAAGTTTGTTGTAAATTTTTGTTCCATTTGGAATTGTTACGGTAAGCAAATATATTTCATGAAGCCATAGATGATAAGTAGCATTTACACACCGATTTAATATTACTATCAGATATTGGAATTGCAAGAACTAACCTAACCAAGAAACATGGTTTCAATATCCTTGGGAAAAATTCTGGATCTCTAACCACAAAAAATAACGAATTGACGCATTTATTCAACCTTGAAAGTACACACAACGGAAAATTGTAAACTTGGAAAGAGTTTCACAGTCAACATTTCGAAATGTCAATAAAAACGTACGGATGAGTGTCATCTTAAGACTGCAAAAGAACAGGAAAATGTTACAAGAAAATCACTTCACGAAGAGTTGAACGTGAAATACTTGTTTTACATTGGTGAAATGTCGTAAATCATAGAAAAATTATAAACACGATTTATAAGGAAGCTGCAGTACCTTTACTAGAGCGAACTCTGAGAAGAAAGTTCGAAGAAATAGATCTCAAATATCGTGAGAAATTCCAAACTCACACCTGAAATGATGGAAAAAAGATCACGTTTCGCCGAATAAATACCGGAATTGGACCGAAGAAGGCTGTAGCAAGTTCTTTAATGGTTTTAAAAAATAAACACCGTAAACGAGAAAAAGTCAAAAATTATTCTTTAGTAGGTTGACTTCTAAGGCGAGTCGTCAATACAAAACTTTCAAGACCAGACACTGTTCATTCGACGCACACCCAATGAAAATGACTGCATCGTGGTATGAGTAAATTTAGAATTGATTTTCAATATAATTTGGTCAGATATTAGTCGCCAAGACACAGGAAGGCTCTCGATTGTGCAAGGACCCGCGCGTGAAGATGCTACAAGAAAATCTCCGTCCTCATGTGAAAGAGAGGTTCCCGACCAATTATTTTGTGCTCATACACGACTCGGCGTATCACAAAGCTTTACAAGTAACATTTTCTGGAGAAATAACATAAAATGCAGAGATTAGCTTGTAAAATCTTCTAATTTAAATCCCGTAGAAAATGTGTGGGAGGAATTTAAAAATCGAAGAATACCATTATTAAGATCAAGAAAGAACTTATCAAAAATCATCCGAACTTGCAAAACTTTTCCACATTATCATAAAATGCCATAAAAAGCATAGCAAACATGCTACTGCATATCGGATCTGTCGAATATTTTAGGGAATAACTTACAAAATAATAAAGAATTGATTTCCAACGTTATAAATAATTGATTAAGGTATTAAACCATTATTTGTGAAATTCTCATTCCCCAAATGGGGAATTTCAAAATTATCGAAAAATTTCAAAATTATCGACCCATTTCTCTTCTATCAGTTTTTTCAAAAATATTAGAGAGACTTTTTTACGTACGAATGGAAACCTTTCTCACTAAACACGACGTGCTTTCAGATTGCCAACATGGATTTAGAAAATCAAAATCAACGGAAACAGCTATATTTTCTTTTCTTAAAGATGTCGCCTCATCATTGGACCAAAACGAGGCACCTATTGGATTATTTTTAGATCTCTCAAAAGCTTTTGACGTAATTGATCATGACATTTTACTTTCCAAATTACCTTCATATGGAATTCGTGGTATTGCTCTAGATTGGTTATGTTCGTACCTTAAACAACGATCTCAGAGAGTTTAAATACCTTACTGGAATGATGGAACATTACGTACGCACCTTTCCGACTCTTTGCCCATTGCATGTGGAGTTCCTCAAGGATCGATTTTAGGCCCTATTCTGTTCCTACTTTACGTAAACGATGTGCCCTCGACGATTCGAAACGGAAGAACAGTTCTCTTTGCAGATGATACGAACATCCTTTGCAATAAAGAAACCGTAAATAGTACAATATCAGATGTTTCAAATTGGTTCCGAAATAACAAATTAATAGTAAACGAAAAGAAAACGGTTTTAATGCAGTTTTCCATATCAAATAAACAATTCTGTGCTCCATTGAAAATGAACAGTGTACCATTGACTGATGTTAAGGCAACAAAATTTTTGGTCTCTCAATTCAGTCAAACCTTAAATGGAACGTCCATTTAAATGAATTGAACACAAAATTAAGTTCATTATGCTACGCGTTCAGAATTCTTGCAAATTCAGTCAGCCTTCATACTGCTCGTTGTGTATATTTCGCGAATGTTCATTCCCGCCTGAGATATGGCATAATATTCTGGGGAAATACATCTTACAGCTCCCAGACTTTTAGATTACAAAAACGAATTGTACGAATAATAACCAAATCCCACCCACGTGATTCTTGTAAGCCTATCTTCATTAATCTAGGAATTCTACCTTTACCGTGTCTTTTTATTTACGAATCAGTGGTTTTTGTAAAAATGACTTGCTTAAGGGCGGGAATATATTTTCAGAAAATGCCGAAGTCTATTACTATAACACTCGACGTAGAAATCATATTCATCAGGTGACACTATCAACAGCTCATTACAAAAAATTCACATACAATACATGCACATTATTTTACAACACTTTGCCAGATGACATTAAACGATTAAATTCAATAGAAAAGTTTAAATCCCAAGTGAAATCGTTTCTGCTGCACAACTGTTTCTATACAATTAGAGACTATACTGAGCATCACAAGAAAAGTAACATTAATTTTAACAATGATACATAATGCATTAATTACCATTTGAACTGTATAAATGAGTATAAACTACCTGTAACAACTATTGTAACACAACTTCTGGGTCAATGACCCCCATCTCGATCAGGTTTTTCGTCCAGTTTCCCTGATCCACTGAGCGAATGCTGAGATGGCCCCTAGTTTTGCTTCTGGACATAAATGTAACTTCATTATCTGTGCACGTCTTCTAGAATTCAGTGGAAAATATTCAAGTTATCGTTTCCATGTTGTCGCGGCAGGAAGTAATAAGAGCCAAAATTTATTGCTTATTTATCTTTGAAAATATATTTTATTACATGGGAGTTTTTTTTGTTGTTTTTTTCTCCCTTTCAAAATTGAAAATTTATTGCTTATTTACCCTTGAAAATAGATTTTTTTACATGGGAGTTTTTTTGTTTTTTTTTCTCCCTTTCAAAATTCAAAATTTATTGCTTGTTTATCCTTAAAAATAGATTTTATTACATGGGAGTTTTTTTTCTCCCTTTCAAAAATTCAAAATTTAAGTAGTATATGACTTAGTGTAGGGATCACAGAATTTTGAAAATGTGCACACAATTTACTTTTCCCCATAGCACGTCATACGCAGTTTTTAACTTTTTTTTGACGTAAAATGAATAAATAAATCCAAATGAATAAAAAATAAGTAAAATCAAGAACTAAGCACTTTCATTAAGATTCGTCAGTTCATTTTCGAATATATTTTAAAATTATCTTAAAATACCTCTTGAGTATTTAGCCGCCCACTTGTAGTGCATTAAACAAAAACACGAGTGCTAACTCGTTCCCAAAAGATTGACAGCAACACCGTCGCAAAAAAATACGTGTGTATGTGTGTGTATGTGTGTGTGTGTGTGTGTCTCTCTCTCTCTCTCTCCCCTCTCTCGCTCTCTCTCCCTCTCTCTCCCTCTCTTTCCCTCTCTCTTTCCCTCTCTTTCCCTCTCTTTCCCTCTCTCTCCCTCTCTTTCCCTCTCTCTCCCTCTCTTTCCCTCTCTCTCCCTCTCTTTCCCTCTCTCTCGTTCTCTCGCTCGCTCTTTCATTCTCTCTGACAAGCTAACGTTTTTGCTAATTGCAAATTGAATTATATTAAAAACTAATCTTATTTAGAGATTTATTATGTTCCGACATCTTTTTGTTTTAAAGACACCTTTTTCGTTTATAAAAAAAATAAAAATTATGAAGCAGAATACAGACTTATGTATTGAAATTACGGACATATGTATTGATCGATATTATTCCTTCCATGAAGCATAAAATATCTATTTTATTACTAAAAGTATCAACAATTCCAAGAAATTTGAGTCAATTTTGAATGTCCCGTCCGGATTCTTGTGATGATCACTTGCTCTCTTCGGTTTAGTTTTTTGTTGATTATCAATTTATTGTGTTTACTGCTTGGATATTCAGTTGCTTTCTTATGGAGGTCACTTCTTTTAAGCGTTGTCCAGATGGAGGGCCATTTTTCTTCCATAATTTTTCCAGTATATTTCACTAGATCTTGGAGTGTATTCGAGATTGCCAGTACAGTTTTTGGGTTATCTGTTGTGCTTCCACTAACTACTCTGTCTGTTTCCCTCTGCTTTTCTGTTTCTTGGTTCATATCCCAAATCAATATTACTTCTTTACCTGATTTGGTAATGTCATTATACAGTTCTTGGATTATAATAATCATTTCATTACAAGTTTCATTGTTGTTGATGCTATTTATTGCAGTGCGGGAATTTGAGTATAAACTGAACTTTGAATGGTTAATTTTTTTAATGAGTTTCATGGCGGTCAAGATGGCACACAATTCGGCAGTAAGATGGCTGGCATAGATGGTTGGCATTAAAACAGAAATTTGAGGTCAAACCATGTTAACTTCTGTGAACAGCGTATATTGTAATAACGTAGAAATAAGGTATTAAAGCAATGTAACTATTATTAGAGATATAAATGTTACCTGTGTACTCAGATAATGTAATTTGATGCGGTCGCTAATGACCTTGTAGTTGATGCGACCAAAAATAAACTTAAAAAAAAATTCAAAGAAAAAACATTTAGAAAACCAAAAACCTATCATAATCTACCGTTTTCCCACTTCTAACTAATTCATGTTTCCGATATTTCTTTCGTAATCTGAGAAACGGTAAATGTGGTCAGTGTTGGCGCTTCAAGGGCCAGACTGATCCCAAACGTAGAATCTCCGTTGCTGAGAGTGAACTGTCACTCTCAGAGTGAAAGACCGACATATCTCTTACCCTGACCTGAAAAGAAACGCTTCTGTGTTGTACCCCACACCCACCCTACCTATCCGAAACGAATCCTAGGTAGGTTTAAATCATTTCAAATTTGTATGAGGTTAAGTTGCCCGAACCGTTTGTTACCGAACCGTTGCTCGAAGACGTATCTATCTTTACAGTTAATTTTGCATAGAATATTCGTAGTTTCATCTAAGGGTAAGGGGTCCTTCACATTTTGCATACAGTGCGTGTATTGGTTATTGTATTCACTGTTCTTAAGTTGAATTTGGTAAAAAAATCAGTTTTTAATTTAGCATTAGGAGATGGTATAAATGGCAAAAAAATTGACTCATTCATTAGTTTCACTATTGTCTACGTGTCCATGTTCTCTCTTGCCTCTTAATTTCTTAACCAGAGATGCATATGTTTATGAATAAATTGTCAAGGATAATCATTAGTAAGAAGAATTTGCGCAGGATAAGTCTGATTTTCATCAAAACCTCTGATTTTCTAAAAAATTCGTCTGAACAGTTTAGGCGCTAGCGCTGACCACAGACAGACGTACGGACAGTCAGACATTTTGCTGTAAAACAATTTTTCGGTATCAAAGACCCACTGGATTCGGACTACACAACGTACTAGGAGAACTAATTTATTAAAAATAGGAACACAATACATCAACTTTTTCTATATCAGGCTCTCACAATACAAGTTTTTCTGACGAAAACTTGGCACTTCCCACTGTAGATACAATGTTACGTAAATACATAGTAGCCGAGAAAGTTAAAATGCTGCATATTTCATTCCAGCTTCCACGCGCCTGTATTTCTTCAGTTTCTTGGCAGTATGGAATGCATTGTTAAACGACCATGTCGCATACTTCTTTTGATACGTGCTACGTCAATTACAGTAAATGTTCTGACGTCTCCGTCTGTTAGTTTAGCGTGAAGGAGCTTTGAAGGAGGTGCAAAAATATTCACCATAACTTTTCGCTTTAGTGAATTTTTTATTCATTCCCTGTCAATTCTTCTCTCTCCAGAATATTTACATTTAACTATATGAACCAACACAATAAATATTTCTGTTACACATGTAATGTTCATATCAATCAGTAAAATATTTAGTAGGTGAACAATAATTGTATAATTATTGTAAATAAAATATAGTTTCATACAAGTATATAATATATGTGCAAAATATTACCCATAGTGCAAGTATATTACCCATAGGAGCAAAAGGGGCTGATTTCACATGATAAATACTTACTATGTAAGAAGGGTACTTTTATGATTATTAATTATAAGAAATGAATCAATTTTGAGAAATATATTAAAAAATTAATTATGTAAGAATTATATCCAAGTACAAATTACAGTGATACTGTGATTTAAGGAGTGAGTGTTATATGCCAAGTGTATAACTGCGGATTTATAGACACGAAAAACTGTAGAAATAGGCAAGAAAAATAGGCATTTAAAAATATAAAATAGAAATTTAAAAGTGTAAAATAGAGATTTAAAAGGCACTATAAATTTTTCTTATCCACATTTATATACTTGTGTAAAAAGTTTCTAAAATAAACAATATAGTTACCTTCATGGAATGTTTGCTTTCATCAGTGTTCTGACAAATCCTTGAAGAAATTTTTGCTTTTCATTAACTGCAAGCTGATACTCTTAATGCTGCATAGCAATGCTGCACACTAAAGCTTAATTATCTTTTTCTTCACATTTAATTTAAACATAAATGAAAACCTTGTATGATTTGTTTTACTTGCCATGTCTAACACAAATGTAACTAGTGGTCTTACAAAGCACATACTTCCTCAAATTTTATCAAAAAAATATTTCAAAATTTGCAATTTTCAAGAATTCACAGAGTTCAACAAAAATGAGACTTACACCATTCTTTTAAGCATCCCTTTTTTTATACATAGATAAAAATGAAGAAAACTTTGCAGTGCTTTTTGAGAATTTTTTTATAATTTGCAAACAGAAATTTTGCAAAAACCACTTCACCTTAGCACGCCAGCCAGCTGTCAGAATTGCGGTTCACTCACTCTTCACAAATGATGCAAATGATTTTCCGAGTCTACATCAGCACCCCGAGTCTTAAAACTGTGCCTAAAATTGTGGTGACACAGGCTGTGACAAAATTCAAAAATTACAACTACAACAATTTCTACCCGAATCTGTGCTTCTAAGTTCATGTTTGTGCTGATTTTAGCACCACGAATTTATAAAGAAGCCACCTACATCAAAGTTCTGTATAATATAATGTTAAAGTTAAAGTTTGATGCTTAATCTTAAACAATCTCATCAACCCATTGTAACGAAATAAATTTAAAAAGAAAACTGATGAAAACTGAATGACCTATGGGGAAAGAGAAACCAAGAGGTATGATCTGAATGTGTTAGAGCTCTTGCCTGGATAACAGAAGGACCCAGGTTTGAACCTCCAGTGGGTGCAAATATTTGCACTTTGTGAAAACCCATTTTCAAATGTTGAAATACTCACCACGCAACACTCATCACATCAGAAGCTAAATTTCTTATGCAACTTTATCATCAGTAACATATAATCAAAAATCCTTATGGTCAAAAGGGTTCCCCCAGATAAGAGTTAAAAATTCAAAGCAAAATAAATTTTTAATTATGAGATGATAAGGTACCTGAAGAAGTGAATGCATTATATATATAATTTTGTTCACTTAGTGCTCGTCCATTGTCGTCATGTATTCGTGCAAACACAGACCTTTTTGGAGCTCTCTGGTAGCATGTATTTGCAACTTTTAGTGCTAATACATTGATGTTTTGCTAAATCATACAACTAGAGCACTCCAAAGCACCAACAGCTGGTTATATGAGCTTTTTTCACCTATAAAAAATAGTAAAACCATTAAAACTTTACTACATATGTCCCGTCCACTTCAGTGTGAACCAACCATCATATGCTTTACACTGGCACCCCTCAAATTCACATAAGAATATTTGAGATAAGGAGAAAACAACCTTAAATTCGATTGTATCATTATTGAAATAATGGGCTTAAACGAGCTGATACCTATAATTCAGAAAATTTCACATCAGACAATCATTTAAACATCTATTTAGACTGATAATAATTTGTAAATGCATTTCTGTGTGCAATGTGTGGATGGATGATGCATAAGAAATGTACTTTATTTCATAAGTTTTCTAATGTTTCACTTTCAAAGTCAGAATTTCTGACATTTCCAGTTATTAAATTATCAATAAATATTTGAATAGAAATCAACGAGATCATGAAATGTGAGAAGATATTAAACAGGTTAATATTAATACCAAATTCAATATTTTGTTAAAAGAAAGTAGATAAATGTTGTAGTGCCTCACACCCCAAAGTGACCTTTGTACTGCAAATGCTAATGAACATTATAATTAAGTTGAAGTTTGCATTTCATATGAACACATCAGTAAATAAAATTTAAGGCATTAAAAAACCTGAATAATATTTTTTATAGTTAGGTATTTTTCTGTTGAAAACAGAATACCCTTAACAATCTATATGAAGTGTTTTACATGCCATACACAAGATACTAATATACATGTCGACTCATTTGTCATGGGGTCAGCCCTAAGTCAACCACGCCACTATATACATGAAAGACTAGTACTAAAACTTATGACCCCAGCAGGATCAGAACCCTTACAGACACTGAATCAGAAGATATTTTGCCACAGTCATCAGAGTAGGAAAAACAAAACTTGCTAAAATGATGATTACTGAAACTATACAAGAAAATTTTAAGAAACTAAAATTCCTCTCTATTTTTTCTATACCTGTACATAAGCTATCCCTATACAAGTCCTGAAGTTGATAATGGGGTTTGTTGAAGAAGGTTTTCTGTAATTTGCTCCAACAAAATGAGTGTGGCTGCTTCACAAAGGCTAGTCTAACCCCTGTGAAGTGTCCTAAACCATACCCCTATCCTTATTCCTTCCCAATTCTGCATGATAGGTAGTGATGCAGGAGTGCAAAGTAGGAGGCACATATGCAAAGATGATACCTGGCTGTCCTCTTGACAACTGACTGCGACAAGACGTGACATACCTAATATTAATGGAGGATTATTCTGAAATTAAGCGCTGTAATTAATGAAGGATTACTCCGAAAGCGCAAAGCGCTCAACGCCCTCCTTGGAGATGCATTTGGTCAATTGTAGGTGCAACAAATTAAAATGAAAAATGTGTCAATATGAAGTGATTATGGTCACCATGGCAATTAACGTACTTTAATCCACACAATATTCAGTGAAACATTGAGTCACTTTCTCATGAACAGAGGTTCTGAGAATTATTGTGAATCTAGAATTTACCCCATTAAGAAAGCATATGATCATTTACCTTACTGTAATTCAAGGAACAAACAGCCTTACTTACAATACCTGGCCTGGGGCTGGCCCAAAGATATAAAACTCTTGATGTTCTTGTCTCAACACAGTTTATTTAATAAATGTTATTTGAAAACATTCTTGCTAAAATGGATGATCCAATATCTGTATTATCAAATATTCAGAAAATTGGTGCTTAATTCAATATGACCATGTAAACTTGTCTGATACAAGACAATACTTTAATGTACTCGGAAATGATTGATAGTATACTGCTATAAAAGTGTTTAGCAGTCTTACTCCACCACTGTTCCACCTTAAAACAAAATGTATAAAACTTCCCTTTTTTTCTGTGGATAGTAGAATAATCAATATAGGTAAGATGAACAATGTTTGCAACATTTGAAAACAAGATATGCTCTTGAGTAACAGAAATCATTTGCATTGGCAAAAGATAACTTGAGCATGTGAGCTATAAGCTTATTGCATAGTACCATACCTGACATAGTCACCGATGTCAATCTGAAGCAAATGATTAGTAATATGTATATTCGTCATTGTTTTCATTTTAGGGCAAAGAATATCACAGGACCAAAGTAACTTACCTTTGTGGTAAATAATTGAATTTAATGCAGTTTTTCTATTTCCTACATTTCAATTTTTAAAATCTTTTCCAAAGTATTCTCATGGTTATAATAGTCTATATATACCCCTCTCCTGTTTTTGGAAGTTTTTACAGATTTCATTATCAATCATCTGATAATAAATTTTCTTTACATTCAAGTTCAGATTTCAGTAATGATAGCTTCTAAATAAAAAATTGATTCAATTTACTTCTTCAAAAGTGAAATATTTTCCAAAAGACATTCTTATTTGAAAACCACAATAATAAAAAGCAACATTCCTTTTGCTGTTTGTTGTGTAAAAGGTGCTATGTCCAATATAACAGCTTTAAGAAAAATGGGTTTCAAATATTCACTATTGTAAAATCTTTGTTTTTAATTCATTCAAGCAAATAAATGACTAGTATTTTCTATTTAAGTTTTCAACAAACCAATGAGATATGGGTATTATTTTATTTAAAAATATCTTGACTTTTGCAATTTTAGATGAAAAAAAATCATTTTGGACTTGACAACCTTTTCACGCATATTAGAGGAAATAATTATGACCATATTTATTGTTATATTCTTCAAACAATTTAAAGCCCAGCAGTGCAACAAAACCCAGAACATTACACATTATTTTGCAGATATGTGCTTTTTCCCTTCAAACTTTTTTGTTGCATTGTTCATTTTTGGTCTCTTGGCTTTACCTTCCAGATTCTTTTCTTTATTTGCTCTGATTCTTTTCTCACTCAGATGTGCTGTTTGCTACCTACTCTTCATCTTCCATGTCATCAGTAAGCATTTATCATTTAATGAAATGTTTACGAATTCCGATAATACAGTCGACTCTGGTTAGAGTGAACTCGGATATAGTGAACCCTCGGTTATAGGGAGCTGGTCCCATTTCACTTACATTACAAACAAGCCTAAGAAGATTTGGTTTTAGTGAACCTGAACTTTGGCTAAAGTGAATGTAGGAAATACAACATCCTGGAATTTAATTCCCTCCTGGAAAAGAATATATCACCTCAGTGCCACAAATTCTCCCACACTAGATAACTTGCAAAAATATTGTTGGCTAAAGGTCATAATTGAAGAAATCTCCCCTGGGGTGAAGGTTGCAGACCTGAAATGGGGATTCTAATGGTGTCCTTATAGCACTCAGTTTCACTGTGGAAATAAAGGGTGTGTCCTGCATGGGCTACAACTGGTGGCAGTGATGTGCAATTGCTTGTTTCAGTTTCAATCTTGGTGTTACTTGATATTCTGCAGGACAAAGTACATAGAGTTCTTTGTGGACAATGCAGCTGCCACAGCCTGGTGATATCTGCCATGCCGCACAGAAAAGTGATCAGTTTCATTAGCCACTTGCACCATCCTGCTACCAAAAGCATATCATATATTATTAGGCAAACAAAACAGCCTTCGAAGAGTGGGATGGTGTTCAAACAGTGCAAGACTGAAGGGTTTTAAGACTGCATTAGAATACTTAGACACAGAGGAAAATGCAAAATCAAGTACAGAGAGAGCACAAACTTTGAAGGATCTAGAGAAAATACTAATGAAAAATGTAAGTAGCAAACAATTGAAAATAATTTCATTTTTAAGGACAAATTGAAATTTTCAATTTGGGCTGTTAATGAACTTTGCTGTCTTAATTAATAAAATCAATCATTGTGGAGAAATTCTATTTAATTTTGACATTTTCGGATATGGAGAACCAAAAATGTTAGTTCCCAACTGTTCTATATAACCAGAGTTGAGTGTATTGAAGAAAGAACAGAGAAACAGAGATATGTGTGGAAAGAGATGAAGTAATTATTTGTTTTTTTAATCAGAAATCATGTTGAGTTTTGTGAAGCACAAATTCAATGTCAAAAACTTTTTTCTTTCCTCTTCTTTTAAAACCGACACAAGCTGGAAAAGCTGGTAATGATCAAGTGATCTTTTGAAATTAATTAATTCAGGAACAATTTTCTTGTAGTGAAGTCATTGAACATCTCTTCAGTTTAATGTATTACCTGTCAAATATTGTAATATTGTTCACATTGTGTAAGTTCACATCTCATCAATGCATTCAAAATTCAAGGTTCTTCTTTAACCATTTCTTCAAGAGATAATGGATGTTTCTTTTGTTTGCCTTATAACCTGTGCCCAGTGGGTGGAGATATTTCATTTTAATCTTTTTTTTTTTCTCTTTTTTTCTTCATTTTTCCTTTTTCTTTTCCCATTTAAGGTTAAATCTTTCATAGGGACATCACACTCCACACTGCTACATGTATGTGTTTTTTCTCATATACCCAAAATTCAGAAACATGTAATTCAGTGAAACAGTGGCATTGGGCTTCACACTCTATAACTAAACGTAAATTTAACATTTTTAGATTCATCTATGACAAAATTTCATTTTTTTCATTTTTACCATTTTTGGACATAACACCCTTTTATTGGCAAATGGATTAAAATGTAGGGTAATTAATTATTTTTCTACTGTTGTGAAGAAAACTTCCTAATTCTTCTTAATTGATCTTACAGTGACAGAGCAAAGATTTTGAATAATAAATTTGTATGTATGTATTTGGCATTTGGGGGTCAGTAGTCTGATTTTGCCGGCCAGCTAGCAGTGTCCCACTTGCCTGGGCCTAGTTAAATTCCCATGCTTGGGGGTAAGAGCGACATGAGGTGAACATGACATATTCTCTTCACTGTAACTAGCAAGGTCCACCTGGTTGAGCTTTTCTTTGTCACACTGCTACAGAAACTGGGACGATTTAAAGGGAAGCTACAACTATATTTTTGCCTCGACTGGGAATCGAACCTGGGGACCACAGCATAGGAAGCTAGTACACTACCCTTGAGCCATCCCAGAGGCTAATAATAAATTTACTTATTTCAATTATATATTTTTGTTTGATAGATCACTCTTTCAATTATCTTTAATATAGTATATAATAATAGTGTCACAATGAATTAAACTTGAAATTAATCAAACATTACTGTATGGTAACTGTCTCTACCACTTAATATAAGTTAACATCTCTCAAAAAAGAAACAAACTACTGCACTGCATAATACATGCTTGCAGATTACGCAGAAAAAAGAACTCTTCCAAAATAATTGGATTTGAAAAACCTATTATTTCAGAAACAAAAGAGATTTCTGAAAGTTTCTAAGAGATTTCTGAAACTAGGATTCTGAAAGATTTCATTCTAAAGCATTTTGAAATAAATTATTATGAAAACACATGTACCATAAGTGTGTGCAAGTCAAAAGCACAATTCAACGTGAAATATTCTGAGATCCTAATACAATCACAAAATAAAATATAGATATAATGCTTGTTTAAATTGTCATGAAATTCATCAGTTTCTTTTTAGTACTTCCCAGTAAATCATGTTCTCACGCTTATCTGGTAAACATTTGTTGTTGAAGAGAAAATAAAAATTGCACTGAGATCAACAAATAAAACCATTTCAGAAAGTAAAAAGTGAAAGATTCTCTTGTTGCAATTATTAAAGAATGCATTTCCAATTCAAAGGAATCAATGCATTGTCAAAAGAACAAAAATGAAATGAGTGACAAAATACTTTGTAAAATTTGCTACAGATATTTATGCCTTAAAAATTGTGAGAATTGTGCTCAACCTCGTTTATAAATAATGAACTCTTTTAATGATATCTTTTACTCACAACCCTCCATGGTCACTCTTACATACATCACACAAACGTGACACTAGGGGGGGGGGGGGGGCACCACATTTATTTCTTCACCTACTCTTTTAATAAAATATTGAATATGTATTCGTATTAATCCTTTAAATACTTTCTCTAATTCATGATCTGGTATATTTTTGTTCAACTCTTAATTAATAATTCAATGAATTTAATGATTACAATAAATTATAGATTATACTTCCCTCCCATGTCTAACATTTTTTTACTGATTTATTTCATAAAGGCAATGATATATGCATTTATGTACTCATTTTAGATGGTCAATTCCAGACCAAGAATTTAGAACTTGAAACATTCAGATATTTTTGATCATTAATACTGCTTACATTAAAACTGTCTTAAATAGTTGAAACATTGCATTTTCAATTTTTTTAAATTGAGAAATCATTGAGATTGGTCTCAGTTTTACATAAAAAACACCTCAGTAGGCTACTGAATACTATTTTTTCAAAATGATTAATGAAATTTATAAAACCAATTGTGTACAGGAAATTCTGTTGAATATAATTATTTTATATTTCTTATCTTCCTTCTTTCTACTCCTTTTCTTTTTCTTTATGAATCTTTTTTCAATATTCACTACTTCCTATGTCTTGTAATCATTCATTCATAATATACATTTACTGCCATTAGATTCTGATTCTTGCAATACATTTTCTATCTCTTGGCAATTTCAAGGCATTCTTATGAACAAAAATGGGTACTACTCTGAATAAAACTACTGTAAAAGTGAGAGGTATGAAATTTAATTGCATCCACAATACACACACTGAAGTGTAGAGCACCCAAGCATTAATTTTCATGCACAAATGAAACAATTAGGATGTTACTAAACGCATAAATAAAAATAATGATAAGGAAGTATAGCCAATCGAATTTGCAGATAGAAAAAATATTCAGTTCTCTCAAAAATCCCATGTGTTATAAGTCATTAATAAAAGTCATTTTAACTTTTCTGGTTCCAGTTTTTCTTTGTAAATATTTAATGATTTTTTTGACAATATCACAAAACTTGTAATATTTTATTGTTCTTAAAAATATTGATATAAAGTTTTTTCAATGTCTTAGTTTCTGAGGTGACGGTAATTCTTTTTGGCTTACCTTAAACTACTGGATGCCATTCAAATTACTGCTCATTTCCAATGCATTTATGACGCTACTAATTTTCTTTATATTTTATATCCCATTTTATGGTTGTTGTAACTTTTCTTTAATTTAAAATCTTATGGCCCCTACAAGACAATCATTTAAAAAACACAGTAGTAAAATTTTTCAATTATATTCAAATATTGTCATCATATTTTATTTTGTTTGTTTCAAGAACTGGTTTCATTCTCTTCTTCAGATATCCTGTGATAACAAAGTATTATCTTGTTTAAAATACTGATTAAATATTAAATACAATTATACAAATATGGTTCCAAAGACAAATGTAGGGCACACCTACAGCAAACCATGGTGAGCCCCAATATATGTATACTTTTAGAGGAATTTGTGGTGAACAAAGCAGGTTTGCAACAGGTTCTCAGGGTACTCCCATTTCACCTGTCAATATGCATTCCACCAGATTGCTCCATCAATCATTCCCTATCATTGTCATTAATCACCATTCCACTAAGGATCTATGGATCACTGTAGCACCCAGGTGATAACCAAGAACTAGCTGAAAAGGGCTGCGGCTAACTCAGCAGATTATCAACAGGTAGGGTCCTGGCCTGGAGAAGTAGAGAGAAGGAAAATGTGAGGGAGTGGAGAATGTCCCCTTCGAAGACCCTAGAAATGAATAGCAGAATGGATGTAATGCCAGGCGCGGCAAGGGGCACTTTGAAGTGAGGGGAAAAAACAGAGTTTAGTTTATTTTCATAAATCCAATCCCTAACTTTTCTTTTTTTTAACCTGAGAATGTGGGAAATTGTTTCATGACATTTGATGAAGAGGCTCTCCAAGCCATATGGCATCTCTGCAAATTGTTCAACATAAAATCAATTGTACTTATTAACCCTAGCATTACAAAAGAGGAGGCTCAGAGGCCCACTAATGATTACTGGTTAGTTTTCTATTTCAATTTTTCAATTTTTTGAGGAAACTCAAAATCATTGATACTATTTATAATTTGCCATATGTGATGTTCAAAATATGTGCAATTTATTACAAGAACTTGTTGTAATTTGAGTAGTTATAGTGTCTTTGGATGTGGACAAAAAGATTTGGATACTAAAATATGTATGTAAATGAAAAAGTTTAATAGAAAAGGGCCCAGAAATGTATTTGGCTCCCCTCTTGATTTAGGCTGCACACCATGAATATCACTTAAAGTTGCAGTCAGTTTATGATTCTTCCTTTTGTAGTTACAAAATATTAAAAAATAAGACTAGTAATATTCAGTGGTGCTGAGAGTTCAATATTAATGGATATGTTGGACATTAATGGACAGTTGGACATGCATGGTACTGGGATTTGACTGTTTGTTGATGTCCTGGAAAATGAAAATCTATAGATGTATTTTCAGCTCCGCAGGAAATTAGAAAATAAGGAATACCTTAGAACTGCCCAATATATATAAAATAACAGACATTGTTGCGGAAATTAAGGCCAGGAGATTATAATGGCTCAGACATCTAATAGGAATGGAAGAAGAAAGAATTCCAAAATTATCTTCTGTAAAGGACCCAAAGGAAGAAGAAAGAAAGGAAAAGCCTGTTTAAGATGGCTTGATGATATTAACATGGATTTAAAAATAATGGGAGTGAGGGGATGGAGAAGGAAAGCAAAAGAGAAAAGTAAATGAGCATTGATCGTTGAAGACACTAATGCTAAACTTAAAGGACTGTAATGTGACCAAAGAAAAAGAGAAGATGAAAATATTAAACTAATTTGACAATTAATTTGTAAAAATACTGTAAGAAAATTATATCAAGGTCTTTCATGACTTATTGAGATAAAAACATGGCTAAATTAGCATAACCAAGATTCATAAAATGTTGCAGACAAAGGTCTTCATTACTTTAGTTTTCAATGTTCTCATAAGAAATGTTCACTTGCATGTTCCCCAAACAGAAAACTATTTTATGGCACTAGGCATCTTATAATTTCATAAATAAAGTATGTTCAGGAATAACTAGCAAAAAAACAATAACAAACAAACATTAAGTAACGGAACTGTCTGTGTATTTTTATACATTTAGAACATTTTCAGTTTGTTAGGTTCTCTCAAATAACATTACTCCATTACTCCATATTGCAATGTAAGAGACTATGAAATGGTCCGTGTGATATACAAACACATCAGTAAAGCAGTGAAATTGTTGATAAAAAAACTGTTTTGAGTACAGTTGAGGTGTTGAAAGCAAGAGTGATCTAAGCCACAGATTTTTACATGATTATGTAGTACATTGTTTAATTTAATAGTGTTGTTAATGTTAATCAATTTTACCTCCTTCCCATGTTTTTTTAATGATAATATTAACTAAAATGAAAACTTGGGTTTCTGCTGTGCTATAATGAACTATGCTGAGTATAATTTTCCTCTCTCTAATACTGTGTCAAGATGTGGCCATGTGATTATTGGTTTAAAACGTGGATGGTGCTGAAAGTGACTGTATTCCAAGAAGCTGTGAGAAATCAAAGAAAGAGAAGAGAAATGTGAGTGATTGGAAGAAAGAAAACTCCAAATTAAATACAAACATACAGATATATTATTATAGCTTCATAAAGAAATACAAGTTAACTTATGCCAGCAAGCCAGAAGGGCAGTATTATTATTATTTAAGAGTTACTTCATGGACAGAAGTGGAAGTTGATGGACAAAAGAGAGGAAGGTGACAAAAAGGAAAATTCAGCAAACAATTTTAAATAGTATCTTATCAGATAATTTCAAAATTAATAATATGAAGAGACTATACCCAGCTGGGAGGAAGATTGCTGCTTCAAATATAAGGATCTTATGAGTGTGCTACACTGCATTCCGAAAGTCATTACTATGTACACCATAAGCTTCAGTTGCTGATTCAAAATTATGAAAATAAAGTTGAGGATGACCCAGATTATTGATTTTAAGTACGAAACAAACTTTATCATCTTATTATATCTTTTAAAATACTTTTATGTGGAACACAGATGATCATGATATCCCAAGTCCTAAGGATTTTCTGACTCTTTCACAGTACTTTAATCATATTTTATTTATTATGAATATATTTTGAAACCATTTAAATACGTAGTTATGATGTACATGTGTTCTCGTAGTAGCAAATAATGCTGAATTCCTGATGTTTCAGATTCATGAAGATCATACAACTTTTCCTCAAGTAGCTAAGGACCTAAAGAAGTTGCTATCATTTTTTATAGTTATTTAGTTAAATGCATAATAAATTAAAATGTAATAAACCATACATTAACATGATCAAATTCTTTCCATAACAAGAGACACAAAAATTTAAATATCTCACTTAACTGTTCATGTGGCATAGCTTACTCTTTCTTTCTATGCCTCAATTACCAATGTTCAACAAAAAAGTCATAGACTACACTTTACTCTCTTTTTAAGAGCATTTCAAATATCAAAAAAAAAAAAAAAGATTCTTCTTAAAACGAAACAAAAAATTTCAAGAAAACTGTATCATCTAGAAAACAAGTATAAATACAGTTCAACTGAGTAGACCAAGGGTTGATATGACCCCTGGGATGATAAAATTTTAAAGATGGTCAATGATGATCAAGGGGTTGATTGAGGGTCGGTAGCCAAATATTCACCAGCAACCAATTATTTAATTATCAAGTTTAATTAAGGTCAAGATCTCCTTGCCTACAAATATATATTAACAAAGTTGTTAATTGTTTTCTGATATAAATGTACAAAATATCTGATAATAAATTATCAATTCTCTCCTCTTTTGGAATTTCACATCATGCAGATTGATGAAAATAGAACATTTGGATAATTAGAATTTGTTTCCCAGAACATGTAAATTTTTATAAAATAAGAAAGATTAGAGTACAAACTAGTGGTGTTAAAATAACACATACTTTCACACCCGTATTTTCACACAAAATTATGCAAAAAGTACACAAATTTTCAAAAAATTGTACATGACCTTATTTCAAAATCTATCTTTAAAGAACAGATATCATTAAGGAAAAAATCTCTTTCATAATTGTACTTGCAGGAAGACGCCAAAAAAAATTTTGAACTTTTGCAATTTTCAAAAAATCAGGGTTTTCAATGAACATGAGACCTGCACCATTCTCTTAAACATCCTTCACACTATCCAACAACAAAATTTAATCGAAAACAATGGTGCCATTTTTTTTTTAAATTTGGAAAATGTCCCAGAGGCGTCATGTAAAGTACCCCTCAAAATGAAAATATCAGTTTTAAATACAAGGGGCCGCAACATCAGCCAGATCAATTGGAGAATATCAGCTGAACTGTTTAGCCACTAGTATTGTTCACAAGTGGACAGACAGACGGACGGACGGACGTATTGCCTTCAATCAATTTTTTGCTATCAAGGACCCACAAAACATGGATTCTGCCTACACCACATGTTAGAGGACTTTTTTCTAAATTTAGTAACTGAATTTATCCACTTTTTACTTACTAGGGCCTAGTAATAAGAGTTTTTCTGTTGAAAATTCGCCTTTTCTTCATGCAGCATTACATAACTTTCTCTCTACTCGGTAGTGAGAAAGTAAAAAGAATATCAATCTAAAATACTATTTTTTCAAAACTTTTCTTCTTATTCTCTGTCTAATTGTTATTTTTAGGTTTCTGTGCAATTATTTGGGTAATGGTTATGTTAATTATTTCAAAGAAAAAATGTAAGGGGTTGATGAAGCCAATCACTATTTTAAAAGGGGCTGATCAAAAAAAAAAGTACATGTCCATTTGGCCATATTTTCACAAAGCATAGCTCGTGATTGATCACTCATAATGCCATTCCAGGTAGCATGCAGAGAATTCTCAGTATATTTTTCTTCTTTTTTCTTTCTTTTTTAAAGCCTACTTTCAGTTCCGATTATCAGCACAAAAGTTATGACATGATAGATGAGCATTCACTACCCACATTAAGTTAAAGATGATCATAGTCTTTTTGTTTTTAAGTACAAGTGAGTAGTGTATTTTAAATGTGTGGCCAAATGATATGTCTTAATTGTGAAAAGGACTGTTCAAATACAAGTATTATATTTCTTTAAAATTTCAGTCAAGTTATACAAAGAAAGAAAGAAAGAACAAAATATGAACAAAGGAGTAAAATGATAGTGATGTGAGACCAGGTTTAATCTACTTCCAATTTCATTTCATGAACAAACAATTATAGTTTATTTTTCAATTTCCACCATCCTGTTACCTGTTTCTGTTAGAAATATGTCCCACCCAGTAAATATTTCCATCATGTGACCTTGTCACTGTGTAAGAAATGTACTTAAATAATTAAATTTATTCAAAGAATTGTCACCCTGACCAGAAATCCTCCTGGTTCATGCCCAATTGCTCTAATCACTGAGCTACCAAGACAACTGACTCTTTGAATGGTTTCATAGGCTCGATAAATTGTTCATTATATGATATTCAACTGCCACCACCCTGACACCTTATTGAAAAGGCAATTGTTGGATATATTTTATTTTTAATTTTATTTTATTTTTCAATGTATAAAGCATGTGGGAATAACCCTTTTATGTGCTTATTTGTAATAAAATTTTACTCCAAGAGTTTAAGCTAATGGCGTGGTGCTAATATAAATTATTACTTTATTGCTTAGTTTCATTATGGAATTAGCAAACACATCAACATTCTCTATGTAAGAAGAAACAATATTATTAAGTATATGTAAGTATAACAATATTAGTAAGTATTACAATCATTTTTGACAATTCTGAGTGAAACCAATATCTATTATTTGTAACTTGTGAGTAAAATGGTCTTCATACACATAAAACAGTCTATATATGTTCTGCACAGTAAATATTTTCATCGAGTGACCTTGTTACTACCTAACAAATGTATTTTTATAATTAAATTTGCTCTGCCACAGCAACTGGACATAAACGAGGATACCTGGGTTCAATTCCTTGTTGGAGTGACAAATCTTTCAACAAATTTAATTTTATTTAGTTTTATAGTTTAATAGTTAATAATAGGTTAATAGTTTAGGTTATCATTAACAGAATATTTGGTCTTACTATATGCAAAAATATCTTGACTTGAATAAATTAACCGGGAGCGTTACCTCAGTGCATCAACTGATATCACTGCAGCGCCTCTGACCGGGAGGTCCTAGGTTCGAGTCCTGACAGCAGCAGGATTTTCGACACTAGCTTTTCAGCTAGGTCAAATTCAGTTGCTGTCTGGAGGAGAATTCTAGTGGCCGGCTGCTCTGATCGGTAGATTTCCGTGGTTTCTCCGATCAACACCAGGTGAATGCCGGAGCAGTACCCTACCAAATGTGCCACAGACCGCGCGTGATTCCCATTCCTTGTCCTATCCTCTCCCCTTAAACACACACACACTAACATGCACTACACTACCACACATTCCAGGAGACCTGTCGGGAGCTTAGAGCTTGTCCCGGCTGGGGCGGTGCCTCGCTGGTGGGAGAGTCCTGGTTAGGGGGACACCCTACTAGCCGACGGTAGGTCGGTGTCGGGTCTCTCCATACAGAGGGGGAAGATCACCGTCATCTCCCGAGAAAAAAAACATGCCCTACACTAATGGAACTAATGACCAGAGCAGTTGACATGCCTGGAAACACGAAATAATCAATCAATCAATCATTGAATAAATTAAAATTCAATGTATATTTGCAAGTGGTTTACATCATCTGGCAATATTTCTCAGTTTCTCTTTTCCAGGCTTCCCTATCTACCACATCTTCCTCTGCCAAATTTCTTGTTGCCATCACAGTTAGTATTCCCTGGATCCATGGTGTTGATGGTCTGCCCCGTTGACTTCTATATGGTTGTATCCATTCATATACTTGTTTGGGCCAACTCTCTTCTGGCATTCTCAGCAGATGTCAGTACCATTGAAGCTGTTTTCATTCTACAGTATCTATTATATTCTCTGGAATTTCCATTTTCTCCTTTATTTCTCCATTAGATATGTGGTGTAAACGAGATATTCTGCAACTTTGTCTTAGAAAGTTCCTTGCAATTGTCAATAATCTCTTTTTGCTTTTTTATTTAGTTCCTATATTTCTTAACCACATGCGATAATATTTTCTATTATGGTGCTGTATATATTTTTCTTGGTTTTTGATATCACAGAGTTCCACAGAATTGGAATTAGCATATTTATGACTTGTTTCCCTTAATTCATCTTATTAAAAAAAAATTAAAATTGTATGAATGAAAATAATAAAGTATGTCACATGTGTTACTGGATGCACATGTCTCTCAAAAGAAATAGGTGTATGTCCAAAAGAAACTGTAACACCATACTGTAAATATGTTACAGTAATACAATGTAAATATAATATTGTGAATATGTAATATATTTTATAGCCCTATAGATGAATCCATGAATTAAATGTTAAAAATTTCAAGAATTTGCCAACTGCATGAAGAAAATTGTACTTCTGTGAGTAGGTGCACACAGCATGGAGTGCTGCTTTCAAATGCCGTTTACTAAGCAAAGCAGTCTATTATGACTTATCACTGATAAGATACAGTAATGGACAATGCAAGCTGTTCATCAATTCTGCCAACTGGGAATATCTCAAGTTGGAGCACACCAACTACAAAGCAATCCTTATAATCATCCCAAAACTGATCATGTAGCATTCACTGTTGCTACATACCTGGCTAAGGTTTAATCATATGCACAAAATATTTATGAGGATGAAATTTAAGGAAAGAGTAACAGATCAATATGCATAACTGTCTTTTTTAATGTTTTTTAGAGACTGAAATATGAGATGGATTCTAACAAGTTAGAGTATTCTATACTATGGTATGTATAGGGATAAAATGCATTCATTTGTGTGAATAAAGATACTAAGGAGAAAGAAAATGTAGAAGAAATGGAAAACACAAAACAATCTAGATCAGTGTTTCCTATCTGGTGGTTTATGTAAATAATATCTTGATGCTGAAATTTTAAATCCTAAATATTAAAAAGATAATGAAATAGTACATTTTTAATTTAATCTCTCCCAAATAACAGTTGGTGTTTATTGACATCATTGTTGTAGTTTTCACTTCACAGTCTAAGCATTAACCTATTCCAGCCTCTTGATAGTGTTTTTACAATGGTTTCTAGGTCTTCTATGATTTCAACTCTCAACATGCTTTTGCTAATGAGTTCTACTTTAAGAAATAGTGAATGTTTGCGGAATGCAAAGCGAAAATATGTTTAATTCTTACCAGATATTAGTTTTTTAAAATTTTCTCTTCTCTCCTCCTCCTTTCACTCTCCACAGAAATTGTATTTCAGCAGCTCGAAGCTAACTCCAATCCTTTTTCTTAAGTGTCTATTCCGTTTGTCCAAATGCAACCTGTCATTACAATGAAAAAATTTGCGATAGGTCCAGCCCTACTTTCTTATTGTTTTATTAAATACATAAGATGTATGTTGAAATTTGATAATATTTTCTTTAAAGTCTTCATCTTTTCTGTACATGAATGACAACTTAAGTATTCAAATATGGATTAAAATCAGGACAAATGTTTCATTATTTTGTCTAGAACAATTTATCTTGTAATAGAGTACTGCCCCTGAAAGCCACTATTTTCATTTTAGAAGTAGAGATTTTAAAATTATATTCCTTCCCACTTAATGTATGAAGTGTGAATGAATTTTTGAAGATAATCTTCTGTTTTTTGGATGATAATGATTATTATTATTATTACATCATTAGCAAAAAACAATATATCAAGTATAATCTTTCTGCCCAAATTTAACTCCTTTTTATCTTTCTAAGGGTGTCATCTAAAAATATATTAAAAACAATCAGAGATAAGCTACATCCCTACCTAATCCCATTAATATAAAATTCTTTTGACAGTTTATTGTCTATTATTTTTACTTGTAACTTTGTATTTACATATATGCTTTTATTAGTTTCTATTATATGTCTAGGATTGCCTCATCTGTTCTTAATTTCCCAACCCTGTTATGAATTACGCAAAGGCTGTTTCCAAATAAACAAAGGCTACCTGAGTTGAATAATGAAGCAATGGTTTTCAAATATTAGTTATTAAACTTAACAAGTGTTCAGTCCAGAAAGAACTCTCCTGCATATTTAAAAGACTCTGAATTTAAGCCATCTGGACCAGAGTTTTTCTATTTTTTTATTTAATTGCTTTACTTCATCCATGGACATTTTTTCTATTTTCATCACAGAATATACTTTTTCCAATTTATTAAGAATTTGTGGGTAATGCCAAAACTTTTGGAAGTGTTGGTATTCATTGACATTAAAGATACTTTCATTTTATTTTCAGCTTACTAGGATGAATGTTCTTTTATATTTAATAAAATTGATCATTTTTAAGACAAGCTGTCTCTGTAGTTTTGTTAATGTTTGACTGAAAAATGTTTAATGATTGTTCTAGATTTTCATTAGGAACAAATACACAATACTGAAAACAAATTTTAATAACTTTCTTTCTTATTCTTTACCCCTACTAATGACAAGGAGTTTGCACATTAATTTTCATTAGAGAAGGGGATTGCAAAGAGAGAAAGTTTGGAAAACACTAATTTCTGATATGGATCAACACACTAAAAATTAAAACTGAATTGAACCATATGACTGTCATTGATTCATTGATGGACTCTAAGATGACTCATGGATAGTGTACTATCTTCCTGTAGTGCAATCCTGGTTTTGATTCCTGGTCAGGGCCAAAATAGAGTTGTAGTGTGATTTAAAAATCATCTCAGTTTCTGTAGCTGTGTGGCAAAGAAACGCTCAGGCAAGCAGAAATTGCAAGTTAACCCCACTCGTACCCCCCTAAAGCATGGAAATTAAACTAGATCCAAGCATGGGGAGCACCTTTAGCCAGCTAATAAAGTCAGAAAATCAACCCGAAATGCCAAATACATACATACATATAATAGTTTAATTGAGATATTTTAGTACAGTCTCTTGTTTTATTAATTTCATTTTGTAAAACAGGATTACTTGTTATTTGAATGTATTGAAGTTAAGTGGCACTGTACAATTAGTAGTTCACAGTTATTTATTAAAATATTTAAAAATGATTTTAAAACTTTGGTATAAAACTGATATAAAATTGAAATGACATTTCAGGACATTTCCTCCCTCCTATTTTCAGGTCAATTGTTAACATAATTAAATAAAACATAACCATATAAAACTATATACAGAAAAATCTCATACCAAATACAAGTATGTAACACATTATGGTTGAACATATTTTGGCTAAATTGCTAAAATTATGATACTATGCAAGGTTGAATTTTAATGAGGCAAAATAGGTATCTTGCCAAAAAGTTAAATGATATTTGAATACCTATTTGTGGCATAAGTCAATTCTCACAGAGTTGGAAGAATGCAAGAAACTCTGTGATGTTGCATGATGGGATGCAAATGAAAAGAAAGGCTTGTACTCCGAGAAAGGAACAGGAGAGCAAGAGAATGCGGAAGGAGAGGAGGAAAAGGAAAGAGAAAATCATTTCTGGCAAACCTAATATATTACTAGGAAGAAAAAAGTTTTATATGTACTTGTATCTTATTTTATAATAGTACATTATGAAATGATGATATAATAATTGGTATTAATACATGAGTGTGATATTAGGATACAAGCGAAGTGAGTATCGTAAACTTCACACAAGCGTATTAACAACCATTCAGTTTCATATGGTATTTTTCTATGTCTTATGGTAATTTTTATAAGTTAAACATCGAATCATTTCATGACAGCTGACATGCAGAAATCAGTCAAGACTAGCTAGCAGACAGTTCCCTACCCTGCCACTGATGGCTTCGGTTTACCAGTCCGTTTGCGAGAGAGTACAAAAGATAAGTTTTAACTTACTATCAGAATATATTTCCATTAACCAAAAGACAAAAGGCAAAATGAAAATAAAGAAATTGAACATTGTAGATAACATTTATTTAATCTCATTTCCTATTTATCATTATGTTGAAATGTACATATTCTGTATTGTACAAATATTAAAATTTATTTGTGGAAGAGTTGCTCCCTTAATATTTGTGGATGATGAGACATTACTTATATTTATGGCTATTTCATTTTCATTTTCTATAGAATTCTGAATTGTGTTTGATATTTTTATTTCATTCTGAATCGAATTATCTATTAAAATTATTATTTACTTTCCTGTCTATAGATTTTTCAACATAGTCAGACTGTATTTGATCTTTTACTTTAAAGACAGAAAACTGTTTAAGTTTTATATAAAAATTACAATATGCTTGCAATATATGTGAAACTTGATAAAAACTTTTGAAGATCTCAGTGTGGTATCATATGAAGGCATGTCATTTGAATAAATCAAAATGAATGAGAAGAAGAGAAAGTAGATATAATGTTGTTTATGAAATAAATTGTACAGAATGTAAAAGATCATACATTGGACAAACTAAACTTAAGTAAGACTACTTGAGCATAAAACAAACATAAAAGACCTGGCATGTAGACAGAATTCTCTAACAGGACATAGAATTACAACTTCCCATCACGTGAATTTTCAGGAGATAAAAATTTTAGTCCATGAAAATTTCTTGTATCCTAGATTAACATTAGAAACTATTTCTATCAAAATATCTTCTTGTTTAAATGCACATATGGAATCTAATAAATTTACTAACTTATATGATGGATTATTGAGCAATTTCTCTCAAAATTAAGATGTTTCTTTCAGTAACTGTTAATTCTAACTTCTTTATGTCTTACTTGATTTTGTAATGTCCCTTTCTCTATCTACTTCCTCTTATTCTCATTCATTTTGACTTATTCAAACAACATACCATTTTATGATATACTGAGATCTTCAAAAGTTCTTATCAAGGTGCAATCTATATAATGACTTGCATACATTGGTACTTGTATTATGTGTTCTTCTGTTTAAATTTGACCATTGTTTAAAATATTATATTTATTTGTTTTGACATTTAAGCATTTTGATGGAAATAATTATTTTCCAAAACATTGCTAATCCTATTATGGAACACATATATTGCAATCATATTCTAATTTTTATAGAAAACAGTTATCCTAAACAATTTTCTGTTTTTAAAATAAAAGATCAAATAGAGTCTATGTTGATTCATCAACATAACCTTCAGTAACACTTGATGATTTCCATCCACCATGTCTTTTTAACATTGTTATATCACCTCCAGCATCCATTAATAGTGTTGCTGAACTTCTACAAAAGCAGTGACCAGTGTACAAACATGGATTGCAAAGGTTTAGATAAGTAGCTATTTGCTTGCCCATGTTTCCTAATTTATTGATACCAATGTTTTGCACTGTGCATTTGCTATTTATATAATTGATAAAACATGACAATTGAAATGTTTTGGAAGTAAAATCATGTATTGTTTTGCATGTTTCCTAATACTTTCCTGCAACTGTGAAAGTACGTGACATTTTGGTTTTTTAGCTTGTTAACTGCAATGATAGATTATACATCTAGTATATCATTCCATTTTAATTGATGTAACTCTTGTCTTCAACTAGCACCCATAATACTGAAGATAAGTACTACCTAGAACAATCATAATATCAAAATATAATTATCTGGGTACATTTCTGCAATTATTACAGTATAAATTATATTGTACTTACTTTTTTTTAAAAAGTTTATTTCATCAGGTGCTTTGTTTATGAATGTTTTTATTTCATTACATGAAAATACTTATGATTTTTTTGGTTTGTATCATCTTCATAATAAAGTATTTAATTTTCCCTATTTGGATACATCAATCTGGTGTTCAATATTTTAGGTAAACTTCAAGACTGAATAGTTTGTCCACAAAGTTGAGGATTTCATTTTTTCCACTAATTCGTTAAAATAAACAAGCAAAACATTTTCTGAAAACGAATTAATGTTTTTGTTTTGTTACTATTCCATAAATTGCTGCTACACTTTAAACAATTTCTGCGACAATAATTCTGACTTAACCATTTTTGATTTTTATCTTATTTCTGGAAGTGTCAACTTCACCTCTGATTCACTAGACATTTTAAACTAAATAATTGGCTGTTTTTTAAGGACAACCACATGACAGCAACATAGCACAAAATGACTTGTGTTCTGATCTTAATGTCAGTCAAATGTTCCCTCCAATAATTATCACTGTGCTAGTCAAATGAGATCAAAAGAAAATTATGATCCAATTTATTTTAAATAATATTCCAAGGCAAAAATTACTACTAATAAAAGAAATTAAAACTGACAAATATAATGTAATATTAAATGCAATTATAATGTACATAATCGAATGAAACACTCAGTAGAATGATTCTTATTGATTAATGAAGTATCAATACTTGGTTACAAAGTTCTCTGTGATTGGTCAAGAACCTGTATCATAATGATATCTGTATCGTAATGAGTATCATTATGCAACGAATTGTAGTCATCAAATGACAGAATTATATATTGGGAATAGAAAAAAGATATTATCATATGTTAAAGTAAATTTAAAGTAAAGCAGCAAAATTTCACAGTGATGAAGACCTCACAAAAGTTGTCATTACTTTTTTCCATGAACTGGCAGCAGAGGTGTGCAGGGCAGGGATACAAAAACTAATTTCATGATATGAATAATACTTGAATGTGCTTGTCAATTTATCATTGAAGATTATTGATATTTTTGAGTCTGTTATGGGACTACTACAAAATAAACTGAATGCATATATAATAAAATTGTACTGAAAATTGAAAATTATAATGTTTTGCATCACTTTTCACTGCAGCATTGCACTACTTTCTCTTCACTATGTAAACATATGATAGGCAAGAAAGTAAAATTTACTGAAGCATCAATGTTAAATAGTTTTAAAAAATTGTAATTTTGGGTAAAATTAAGGAAAACTCAAATGGAGAAATCATATTCCAAATATTGTTTCATAAATTGAACATTCTTAATCTGTTAGATGGCATGTGAGATTCAGAAAAATGCAACTAAGATAGGAAAATGCATATTAGGTGATTTATAAACGTTATATCATCCTAAGAAATGATGTTGATGTATAAAGTTAAATCTATGAATGATGGATTTGACTATGGTGACTATGGTGACATTAGATGATATCCTTTGAATAGAATTTGAGCAATAATATTTTGTACCATGAAGGAACACAAGTTAATTTTTTTTAAACAGAATGCCTGTACATCAAGGAGCTACAACTAAAAATCAAAAATTACTTTTCTTCATGTTAATCTCTCATGAACATACAGTGATGTTATTGGAGAAGTTGCAGAAGCCAAGTAATGCTGATCATAAATTGCAATAAAGACATTAAATAGGCTATATTATGGAAGTGGTGATGAAACTGTTATGAGAAATATCTAATTGCATAGCATATGAGTGATTGTAACCACAAATTCGTATTCTAAAATATCAAAAATTATCTCATGGGCATTGTCAGGCGTTTCTTGCTCACAATTCAGATTCGATTGTATGTGTTCTGGAGACAGGGAAATCGCTATTATTTTCGGTAGTGTTCAATAAAACAAGTATTACGTCATTTTCTGGTTCTCCGATGCAGTCTAATGAACCTGTATCAGTCGAGAAATATTAATTAACGAAGTAAACAGGGTTCACCAATTTACAATGAAAAACATGACTTGTCTCCAATGGACATGATCCCGCCAGCATTTGTATCGACGTTCACGTGACCCGTAGACTTTGTCAGTCACATTGGTCGATTTGGAAACATACAGCCGTTTCCCTTTCGCGTTTTCGGGCGCGAACGTTAACAGTACGCGAAACAGATGTACAAAAACATACAAAGTTAACCTATGATTTCTTAATATGTCATGCATGTTATTAATACGTACTACGTTGATACTTTTTAATTCAGCATGTGCTATTTAAAACCACACAATAAAGAGTGCGCATGCTATAAAAACAGGTATGAAATATATTCAATAGAGAATGCAGAAATATTTTACAATTTCCAATCTATTGTATTTTCAACGTACCTAGTCTTGCTATAAAAAACAGATTCTGAGTCCGCAGAAAGGTTTTAAATTCTCGAATCTTTCATATACGAGAACTTCTTGAATGTCACGTCTAGTTCTTAAATTGGAATTCCAAGTCACAATATCGGAAACACAACACTACTAAAAATGAGTACCTTAGAGAATAAAAAAGGCAAACAAACAATACTTTGGGGCTCTTCTATCAGCCGCACCTAAGATCTGCTCCACGCGGGACAGGAGCGCTCGTTACTAGGAGCGGAATGAGATGGAAGGAGACTGAAGGTCACTGCGGGCAAGTGTTATTGGATGCGCTGGGGACGTCCGTCACAAACTTCAACACCAAAATCGATAATAATAATAATAATAATAATAATAATAGGGGAGGTTCTTGAGGGAAAAATTAATGTGGAATACTCGCCTTGGAAGCAAAGACAATCCGCAAAATATTCTAAATGATTAGGGGCACCTTAAATGCAGGAGACAAGAATTCTTAGTTTAAAATTCCATTTTGCAGTGGAGATTTTGGAAGAAAAACATCAAATGCGTGTACTATACTTTAAAAATGACAGTGGATATAGTATATTATATAGTGAAACAAAAGAAAATATATCGCTGATAGAAATGAAGCGGGGAAAAATTAGTGATGTTTGGACACACTCTTAAGGCTGCTCCACAGATTCGGTATTCGCCGGGCAGCGAGCTACTGGTCGCCCAATTCCGAGCAGGTGTTGTGTTCGGCAAATGTTCGCTTCCTTTGATGTGGCCAAAGACCGACACGCGGTGGGTAGAGAGAGCACTGAATGTTCGTCGCTCGGCAAATTGCAAGCAATCCATCCACACTACTCTGGATTCGGTGAGTGGTCGCTCGCTACTCGCCGAATACCGAATGTGTGGAACCGTACAGATATAAAAACAACTAATGGAATGTATAATTGATGTTGAGTCAAGTCCCATTTACTTCAAACGTAACTTGTTATGAAAACGCTGAAAAGTATGAACTGGGATGTTTGTGGATACATTATAGAACATTCATTCTCCATTCAATAAGAAGAAACATTGCTATAATATGTAAAACATTGCTCGAAACCTATCAAATGATTTGGGAAATATTACACAAAGGTTATTTCGGTTAGTACGATTTACGGTTGACGATTAGTACTTCCACGATTTACTAAAATTATTACGCGTACATTATACGTTTAAAATTATGTTGTCTAGGATGTTTCGGTGCTTGCATGTTTGAAGATAAATGTATTTCATATAAAATATAAAAATATTGGAAGTATTTTTCAAAGAGTATTTAATGGTAATATTTTTGTCATATTCGTAGCAATCAAATATTACACATTTTAAGGAATTGTCAGAAGAAGAAAACAATAATGGGGGAGACCGTCAATGGATGTCTCCACTTGGGGTGGGTGGAAGTGGGTGTCTTGACCGCATGTTGGCAAAGCACCAAGAGCAGACACGAGGTCCTAGCGCATGTCTTCAGCAATAACGTAATGGAAGTAAACGCCATGTAGCAGTCATAAAGAAATGTATTTTAACAGAAATTTTGGGAGTGTTCGCAGAAGAGAACGACTCACGTGAATTAAGCGGTGAGAAGTTGGTGATCGTAGGGATTCGGAGAAATACGGTATAAGTCCAACCTACAAACCACTGTATCATGTATGGTACTGTTAACTTTGTACTACATTTTATGCAGAGGATATTTTAATTAGTCTTTCGGTATTAATGGTGACATTTTTGAAAAATAATGACAATTCCAATGTCTTAAACAGTTCCTTAACGTCAGTTTACCCTCGGGTTGCACCGGATTACATATCCGAACACTGTTCATCACTTGATATCGAATGATATAAACACAATCGAAAACGTTTGAAAATACTTTTGAAAATGTTTTCAAAAGTTCGATTAATAAACGTCATAGATTTACATCATTTCTGATCATGACTGCAAAATTAATTTAAAGATCTTACGCACTTGTCAAGTTCTTACGTATCTGTACCATAAGACAACACAAAATGTGTTGACACCGGATCTCCTGTTCAGTAGGTCATTACCAGCTCTGTTGTTTGGTTTACTTCGCCGGCCATGATGCGCGGTGTGGGAGTGCAAGGTCTCGTATTTTAACTCCACAGTTACGACTACGAAACGTTGGTCCGGTGACAAGTCGGAACAACGTTGACATGTCTCTCAAAATAGCCTGCCTTAGGCTTGAAATAGACCGAATTATTTCTTTCTTTGTAATCTTTTTTTCAATCGAAGCACGATGAGAGCAGTTTTTGACATTCATGGGTCCTGATGGGTTCTGACTTTTGAAGATCTACTACAGATTCGAGATGTTAGCTATAATTAGGCATTCCATGCAGCCCTGAAGGTTGAAAATAGCTCCGTCCAGCTGACATACCTCTCATCGGACTCGTTTCCGCCGCCATCGCCACCACCGCCTCTGTTGCCGCCGTCCCCACCACGCAAGATCGAGGCCAATAAGGGCCATACCACGAACATCCGAACCACTTGCTCTGGCGACTGCCGTTCGAAGTGATGTCCTGAAAGGACCGCTCTTCACAGGGTGCTATAGTCATCGCTTAAAATTTCTCCTTCGGCCTACCATCGCCAAGAGGGGGAACCTACTTTCCGGGTCGGGCGAGAGAAGTGGGGATGCGAGACAGGGTCAACACGTGGCGTCTCCTCCCCCACTTTGGGGTCAGAAAAAAACGGACGAAGGTGCCAAGATCTTCGTATGCGTCGTCACGTGTAGAGTTGTCTTCTGCAGCGGACGAGTCTAGTCAATGGCAGGCCCGCCTCCGCAGCTATAATCGTTCACTCAGACTTCGAGTTCGAGCTTGGCCAGCGCGGAGATCGCGGAAGTTCTGTCGTTATGTAAAGTTGCACAATATATTTATCCGTCCATGCGGACAGTAAGTTAAAGTATACTTCCCCGGGTTCCTCCTAGTTTGACGTATGTGCCATTTCCCAGCTTCCGCATTCAAGAGGACCAACCTAAGTAGTGCAGAAAATCGATTGTTATTCATTGAGAATGACGTTTATTACTCCTCCATTTCCCTTAACAATAATGCAATGAAATAAAAAATATTTACAAGAAATATTTCAAGTATTTCGTATAAGAATAAAAAAGACAGCTGTCCTGTTTGAATCAAAACAATGACATTTATTTCTTCCTTCATTTTTAGCATTGTTGTTAGATATCCAAACGTTTAGCAATGTATGTATTACCACTGGCAGCGGCGTAAGTTCCACAGGGACAGACACGACCATGGCCGGGGACCCTGGGTATCTGGGGGCCCGTAAATAAAAGTGAATTCAGTTTCAAATAACAACATTCAATTAATGACACATATTTAATAAGGGAGCCCCCGTATTGTGTTGGTCCAAGTGCCTCCTATGTTGAACTTACGCCACTGATCACTGGATACATTTAGCTATTGAAAGTAAATCAACAAAATTGATCATATCTTATAAAGTCGTTAATAGCGTATTTTTCCTCATACTTTCAAAAAGGTACTACAGTTTCCAACATCATCACATGAATTTTAATTATATTATTGACAGGAAAAGTATTTTCTCTCTGCTTTTTGAAGAGCATAAAAATATATTTTCTAGTAGCAAATACATGAGGCCCATGACGTAAACTTGTTTTGAACCTAAGTAGAAATGAGAAACATTGAATTATTTTCGATTTATTGATTTTTTCGTTTTGCGGGTGCATCAACTGTTATGGTCATTAGTCCCGCAAGGGTAGTGCTTGTTTCTATCACAGGAGGTGGCAGTTATCTTCTCTTGCTGAAGGGTGAGCTCCGGTGCCGACCTACCCGTCGGCTTGCGGGGTTTGCCCCTACCAGGTATCTCTCACCAGGCACCCGCCCTGCCGGGACAAGCTCTAAGCTTCCGACTAGTCTCCGACATGTGAGGTAGCGTAGTGCATGTAACTGTAAGTATGTGTAAGTAAGGGGTCAGGATAAGACAAGGAAGAGGAACGAAAGATCGTGCGCGGTCTGTGGCCCGTATGTTAGGGTACTGTTCCGGCTCTCCTGATGAAAACTACCTATCAGAGCAACCGGTCGCTAGAATTCTCCTCCAGACAGTGGCTGAATTCGACCCAGCTAGTTAGCCAATATCGAAAATCCTGCCACTGACGGGATTCAAACCCCACGACCTCCCAGTCAGAAGCACTGCAATATCATCAGTTGATACCCTGAGCCACCTAAGCCGGTAAATTTCTTAGACACTTCTAATATATTTTTCCTTATAATATATGTATTTCATTTAATATTCATTCCTTTTAATGAGAAATATGAATAAATTATTATTGTTGACCGCTGGGAATATTGGATACTAATATATTAATTACAGCCTGCTTTCACTTTTACAAATACATATACTTAAATTCATTAATCAGTATAGGCTACATATTTATTTGAACGTATCAAACACATTCCGAAGATTTGCTACGTGACATGATTTCTATATTTTATTAACTATATTTATTACCTAATAGTGAAAGTAATAAATTATTTAAAACCATTTACCTGCTTTGAGACCTTTTGAATTGTATGTGCTATTTTTTTAAATTTGTAACTAGCTTAGCTTAAAATATCCAGAATGTAGTACGAATACTAGCTTCATTTTTTCGTTTTTTGGAATCCAAATCCGAGGTTGGATCGCCCGACGACCGGCTCTCACCATGTTGATTTCTTTCGGCGAGCCTCGAAGCTGTCAGGGGCTATAGGTCCGTCACTGTCTATACCAAGAATAACGTGCGACCCTTTATTTGACACCTTGCGCAAGGTCGTACGCTGGCGTAGTGCAGGCCGCTGCGCGGGAAGCGGTGGGAAGCGACGGTTGAGTCAGAGGTTCTGCTCCCGGCGCGGGCGTTTGGCGTTCGGCCAAGCTTCTGGCCCTCTACAGCCGCGGTGGCGCTCACGCGATCAACAACGGCCCGTTACTTCATTGCACTTCGTGAAATGCGAAAAGAACGCTGACTGACGGCTCTTTTATCGGTGACCGTGCTCCGATCCAATGCGGAAATTGAGTAAAGAGAAGAAAAACCGTTTGCTTGAAAAGTGATGAGAATCCTATGTTTCTTGTTGCTGGAGTCACTCGGTTACGTAATTTCTACAAAATTATTTCCAAATGTTTTGTTTGGAATATTAATGTACTATTTATATAAGTGTTTTCCAGAGCTCAAGATAACGTGCCCAGATTGCACTCTCCCATGCAATATGTAACTTAAAGTTTTCAAATGTTTTTGATTTAAATAAATACATTTAAAAAGTCATGAATGCAACAACATAGTTTAATATATCTTTTTATTTATTTTTATTTATTTTACGTCAAAAAACAGTTCAACCTGCGTATGACGTGCTATGGGGAAAAATGAATTGTGTGCACATTTTCAAAATTCTGTGATCCCTACACTAAGTCATATACTACTTAAATTTAAAAAAAATGTTTTTCCCAAATAGCTTTGCCTTCGACAATATAGCTGGTATAATTCCAAACACGTAAGACATTATTCACCATATAAATTCGCAGTCGATTTTGGAATATTGAAGGCGAAAGCTGACTTTTATGAACACCAAATGAACGTTAGTTATAAAAATTGACTTCATTTCATATTCATATTGAAGTTCATCAGAAAATAATTACACACGAATAGTTTTAATTTGACAAATTATTGTTTATATATTACAAATAATGATGTAAGACAAAATTCATGACAAAACATAATGTGCCTGATAAAACTTAAACCATTGTTTTAAATACTACGTCTTTTTCTTCATATCTTTGGTTGGCATTATGAGTCCCGTATTAGATTTTATATATTTCACTTTAAAAGGTACAAACTAACGTAATCTTTGGACTTTCAGAATCTCTACCTACTTATGGTGTCAAGCGTCAAATAATATAATTACTGAGCAAATGCTCTCCTAGAACATTTACAGTTTGCCGATTGCCCACTAGGTGCCACCACAGTCCGACGTGGATCAACCTACCGCTAGATGCGCCAAAAGGGCCGAGTGAGCATTCGTTTCGCTCTGTTAGATTGGCGCGTTTACATCATTATTCCGCTCTAAGAACAGCAAATTTGTAACGGTCAGTGTATTATCACTCGTCTCTACCACTCTGTTATATTCCTTTCTCTAGAGACATTTGAAAATTGCTGTTTCTCTCGAAATTAAAATTTTGAGCATTCTGAAAACGGATGAGAGTAAATAAAATATTTCCAAAGCCAATTGTTTTCGACACATATATTTACTATCTTATTAACAAACTATCTGTCAGAAGAAATGAGTGATCATGCTACTTACATTGTATATGCAAGGATATAGAAACAATTTATTAAGTGATGAATCTAAATGCTTGATTTTAATATAGAAAGAGAAAATCTAAGTGAACAATAAAACAACCATTTTGCGATGAAGCAACCTGTGGTGTGAGCTATTTCCCTTAGAAATAAAGGAAAAAATAATGTTTGTATTCTCAAGTGAAAGTATTGCCAAACTGGAATAATAATTTCTAAACTATACAATACAATGGCTAACGATACTTTTTTAATTATTTCATGAACTTATCTTCAAAATAAAATTTGACAGGATCTAGTGTAAGGAAGATAATTAAATTTCCAGACGAAGTGATGACTTGAAACAAGTGTGTGGAGAACTAAAGGCACTATTTTCACTCGTGTATTTATTCGGTTTAAGAACAACATATAATCTGACAAAGATTTCATTTCTTTTCTGCTATCTCTTAATTTTCTGTAGATTGCGGTGAACTTGGCCCGCGTCCATGTTACGAGCCATTAAATCTAATCTAAAACACTAGAAGGGTGCCCTCAGCAGTCGGGCGCTCGGCGCGGTTGGATTGGACGGAGGGGAACAAATGGTATCCAATAGAATTTGTGGGTAACAATAGGTGTACTTTTGGTGTACATTTTGTAGTCTAAAAATGAATGATGAATACCGTCGTTGTTTCTCACTTTTCAATTATAAAAGCAAGAAACAATTAGTACTGTCATCTAGCGACGTTTATTCAATTTGTATTAAAGTTAAAAGTATTTATTTTGTCTGATTAATTAAAAAAATGATAAGAAATAAAATAATCGTCGTGTTTTCATTTTCAAAAAGCTTGTACGTTTTGTTATTTTTTTAAAAACTGAATCTATTTGAGCATTTGATAAATATAAATCGAACTTCGCTTATCCATTTTAAAAGTTTTTTTTCATTCGTTTTATCTGTTAAAATTAGATTGGGGGATTCAGAGAGAAGAATTTCACTTTCCAAGAACTAGCGTGTTCTTTAAAGTTTGACAGCTCCCCCTGCGCTGTGCTGGACCGGCCGAACCCCAGCGGAAGGAGAACATCGAGCATTTAAAAACTGGGCCGCCCTCCAACGCCGCGGCGCGGTGCGGTGCGGTGCGGACCGGCGCTGGTCCGGGATGCTTCGGTCACTGGCGAATTGAGATTATAATAGTTGTGAGCTGCGGCCTTGATATACAACTCCAGGGGCCAACAACCCGACATCTTTAGAGTTGTTGCATCGTGCCGTACTCATATATTTGTCCGGTTCATTTCAAACGGCGCCTGAGACTGCCAGGTTTCCGCAAAAACGCTATTTTTGACCGTTTGTATGTTCTTAAGACCCGATTTACACGCTTCCTTTTGACGAACGATTTCGGGAGTTTCAGCAAACGTGCGCATGCGCAGAGCAACTCAGTCGCCCCAGAAGCCGCTGTGCTTTTGCGTGCGGTTGCTAAAACTCCCGAAACCGTTCGTCAAAAGGAAGCGTGTAAATTGTGCGTCAGGGAAAGGTTTGGTTCTAACAGGTGGGCTTGGCCATAACGTGAGGGTGCGAATGTGAGGAAGACAATTTTTAAATTGTGCAAGGTACTGTATATTTTGAAAAGATGACATTAAAGATTGGACAGATGACAATAAACGATTAAATTAGATAGAAAAGTTTAAATACTAAGTAAAATCGTTTCTACTGCATAACTGTTTCTATACAATCACAGACTATACTGAGCATAAAAAAGAAAGTAAAAATAAATTTAACAGTGATATTTAGTGTATTATTCACCATTTGGAATGTATAATTCTAAACAACCTGTAACAAGTCTTGTACCGCAGCCTCTAGTTCAATGACCCCCATCTCGACCAGGTTTTTCGTCCAGTTTCTCTGATCCTTCGAGTAAATGCTGAGATGCCCCTTGTTTTGCTTTTGGACATAAATGTAACTTCATTATATGTGTACGTCTTCTAGAATCCAGGGGGAAATACAGTTATTCAAATTATTGTTCTCCATGTTGTCGTGGCAGGAAGTATTATTCCTTGACGAAGAACATGATGAGGGATAAGAGCCCAAATTTATTGCTGATTTGACCTTGAAAATTGATTTTATTACATCAGAGTGAATACTTTTGTTAACAATCCTTGCAGAAAACGCTAATTTTTTCTGTATTCAAAATTCAATTAATATATGGCTTATAGTAGTTATCACAGAATATTGAAAACGTGCACAGAATTCACTTCTTCCCATTGCACGGCACACACAGTTGTTAACTGTTTTTGACATAAAATAAATAAATAAATAAAAACGTCGTTAACGGTTTGAGGTGCAACGTTCATCAAAAAATAATTCAATTTTTGTGTCCGAAAAAAACCGGAGGAACTATGAACATTAAAAAACTGAAAATTGTTTCCTGCATATTATTCTTCGTGAGCTACATCCCCAAAAAGAATAGTGCCAACTAAATACAGAAAATTGTTATGTGGTTTGCTGGAGCTTTGTCAAATGATGAATGATGAATTACTTTTATATGGGATTCATACTCTGCACTGCACATATTTTAAAGCTGAGTTCCTGCTTGCAAACCAGAAAATTTAGTACTGTAAATGTTCATGGAATGACTCACGAAATGGGCTCAATGTTTACCATACTACCACAAATACGAGAAGAAAACATCCGTGCTTTACTCAGGATTCAAACACAATCCTAACGCAGAACAGTTGTCGACGCAACCGTGTGTATTATTTACATCGACGTTGGACATATCAAACTGCTTTAATTATAGTACAGGAGTTACTGACTAGGAAAATAATGATTAACATTTATAACTCGCGTCGGTTAAGAAAGAAATAAGTGTTGTGTAGGCATTTTAATGAGGGTAGTCATTCTGAATGTAAAAAAGAATATCAGTGTGTTCCGTACTATCAGATGAACGAGTTTACGTGCAAATAACGATAGTCCTGTATCAGCGAGATCGTGCGTGACCACGTTACTTGGCACAGTGATATTACGCTAAGCTAAGCTGGTGAGATACAAGCTATGATAAAATAAGAAAATGCTCACCTCGGAGGGGAGTAGTTGGCTTACTGACCTCCAAACTCCGAGGACATGGGTTCGTTCCCGGACGAGGTCCGTGAATTTTCGAAGGACGGAAAATTAACAATAGCAATGTATTACTTGTGGCCTCTAGCACAATACCCGTAAAAATAAAATCCCGGACAATTTCCGTTCCAACCAGATAGCACATTCGATGAGCCAGGGAGACCCTAAGAGCGGGATAAATATTACTGAGACCGTTGTAGTAAAACTACTTGGCGGCTAATAAGGGAGCCAAAATTTATTGGCAATGATAGAAGTTTATAGGTGCCAACTAGAAAATTCTCAGCAACTTCCATGATGGGGGTGAGCGAATGAGTCAAATCCCTAAGGACCCAGTTGTTACCAACAAAAAAATACGATAATTACTTAAAACGCTTATGATGTGTATCCATGTCGCTGAATCCGAAATGGTACAGGAATAATCTACTATTCACTGTTAAGAAGTTCTTGACTAGTGTTGAGTTTTTGCTGCTGAAATAACGCCAGTAAAAAATGGCAACATAAGTACATGTGCCCTTGGTGGCCTTAAGTGTTGTGGTAATTTCGAAGTTGTAACATATACGTCGTATTAAGTTATCCGTTTTCATTTCCGGCGACGTAAGCTCAAGGCAATAGCTAGGTCAAATTCAGCCAATATATGGATAATAATTCTAGCGGCTGCTCTAATCAGTGCCAGGTGAATGCCGGAGCAATACTGTAACGAAAGGGTCACGGACGGCCCGCAATCTTTTGTTTTTCATCCTTATCCACATCTGTCCCCTTACACCCCCACACAGATAAACTCACACAAACACACATATAAAAACACACACACACAAACACTCATTTACTAGCTACCTGGCACTCTGCCCCGGCTGGGGGCGGTGCCCGGTTGGGAGGAGAAGGGGAAACCCCGTAAGCCGACTTGTAGGGCAGTGGTGGATCTCACGTTCCAGTGGTGGACGACCGCCTCTTCTCGGAATATACTGTGTACGGGACACAACACGTACGGGACTAATCACCATAGTAATTGACGCGGTCATAAACATCAATCAATAAATAAATCAATTCATTCACTTTCTCAGGCACTTATTTAAAAAGTGTGAAATACATATATAAGGGCAACTATAAATCGCTTTAATTTTGTCTGGCTATATGTATTTCACACTTTTTAAATAAGTGCCTGAGAAAGTGAATGAATATTATATATATATATATATATATATATATATATATATATATATATATATATATATATATATATATATATATGTAACTACCAATTCGTCTTGAACATCGCGAACGTTCGACTTGAAAGAGTATGCATTTTAGGAAGAGCTCCTGTAAATCAATGTCTAACGAACAGTATTGGATCTTATTCAATAAGCTGCTTGGGACTGAAGAAAGAATCGTAATTTAATTATCAAAAAGTATTAAATGTGTTTTTATAGAGAGTATAAATGATTTGTTGCAGATGTCATATAACAGAAACGTGGCGCAATTCCTCTAATTGGGGAAATTTTATTACTCTTCATCTATTGTTACTTATCCAAGGATTTTGCAATTAATTTATGGAATTTGGAAACTTTCATTGTTTTTAATGCTCTAGACGTGACCTTCGATGTGCCAATGTTCATCACCAGGTTTAGGGCAGCCAACTGCATTTGGATCAAGTTCCCTGAACTTTTGCCAACTGTACAAATGAAAACAAGTGGTGCTAACAGCTCATACTTTCTCGCATTATTTATATTGAGTAAGCGATATTTCAATATTATTTGGCCTGTTGAAGAGAGTCCAACCAGCGTTTTTTCCACTCTGGGATTTGAACTCCTGTCCGTAGATTTAGCACGACAGTCACGTTTCTCCATCACCCTCAATCTCCCAAGCAAACAGAAATTCCCTCACGATTTAAAAACAGTGTTGAACATTTGCATTTGCAATTTTAAAAAAATCAAAAACTTTCATTTTCATTATTTCAAAATCTGTTTTCAAAAGAAAATATTTCATTAAGACAAATATCTCTGACTTCAACATTGTAGGAAGACTCCAACAATCATTTGCAATTTTCTTTCATACAGAGAGTTTAACAAAAATTAGACTTGCCTCATTTCTAAGCGTACTCTACCGGAGAAAAATCCAGAATATGGAGTCTTTTTGGAGAAAATATTTTTTTAATTTGTCTTTATATTAAGCAAAAATTTCACTAAAAATACTCATACTTAACAAAATTGTGCATGGCCCTTTTTACAGATCTATTTTTTTAATAAAAGAATTCACAAAAGAAAAAAACTTCTTTAATCAATATTGTAATTTTGCAGTTTTAAACTTTTACAATGTTCGAAAATACAGAGTTCACCGAAAACGGGACCTGCATCATATTTATAAACGTTCTTTGCTCATCTCCAGAAAAAAATTAAAGAAAATAATTGGAACCTTTCAGAACATCCTGTTTATAAAATTACCTGTATTTCACGAAAAATTAAGTGAAAACTATTCATATTTTCTAAAATTGTACATAAGCTTATTTCAAAATCTATCTTTTAAGAAGAAATCTATATTTTCAATATTGAAGTTGTAGGAAGACGCCGAAAAAGGTTTGCACTTTTGTAGGGTTTTGAAGATTCAGAGAGTTCAACAAAAATAGAACAAGTCCCATTTTAACAGTTGGTTTGGTTGGTTGGTTGGAGATTCCGGGCACATCAACAGTCTAGGTCATTAGTCCCGTAAGTGTACTGCATGTTTCTTTTTCTCGGGAGATGACGGTGATCTTCCCCCTCTGGATGGCGAAATCCGGCGCCGACTTACCGTCGGCTAGCGGGGTTTTCCCCTAACCAGGACTCTCCCACCAGCGGGGTACCGCCCCAGCCGGGACAAGCTCTAAGCTCCCGACCGGTCTCCCGGGATATGTGGTAGTGTAGTGCATGTTAGTGTGTGTGTGTGTGTGAAAGGGGAGAGGATATGACAAGGAAGAGGAAGGAAAGATCGCGCGCGGTGTTGATCGGAGAAACCACGGAAAACCACCGATCAGAGCAGCCGACCGCTAGAATTCTTCTCCAAATAGTGATTGAATTCGATCTAGCTGACAAGTTAGTGTCGAAAATCCAGCCGCAGTCGGAGCTCGAACCTAGGACATCCCGGTCAGAGGCGTTGCAGTGACATCAGTAGATGCACTGAGCCACCGCTTCCGGTACCAGTTTTGAGAAAATTTTGTAAACGTCATTGAGGCAGTATGTAAAGAATCCCCAAAATAAAAATATCCGTTTCGAATTTGTAGAGCCTCAAGTTCGGCCAGATCGATCACGAAATATCAATTTTTGAGAAAACTGTCTGAATGGTTTAGGTACGAACGTTGATCACAGACATTTTGCCGTGAACCAATTCATCGGTATCAATCACCTCAAAAACTTGTATTCTCCCCTCGGTGTTCCCACAACGTGTGAGAGGATGCAATTTACTACATATAGAAGTAAGATTTATCCATTGTTTTCTAAATCAAGTCCCCCCAAATAAGTTTTTCTGTCGGAAAAACTTCCACTTTCCGCTGCAGCATTATGATATCTGTTTCTTTAGTGCGCAAGTACGTAGAATGCGAGAAAGTAAAAGGTATCGAACTGCACTATTAAAAAAGCTGCAAGGAAATTCGAATAGGGATGTCAAAAGCTATATTGTGAGTATTACAATTGATTGATCACTAACTGTAGTTCCATCTATCCCTCAACATCATTGCCAAAAATCTTCGAAGCTAACGATGTCGAGCAACCTGCAGGTCACGGTGTTCTCCATAACAACTCGAGTTTTTCTCGACTTGGAACACGTTACAGACATCCCCCGCCACTGCTGGCGACGTTAGCCAGTGCTTGGCGCACTGCACTGCAGAGATTTAGAAGCTGAACCTCTGCTCGGAAACCAGGAAATTTAGTACTGTAAATGTTAATGGGCTGACTCACACGCTGAGCTCAACACTATGTGAGTGGCAGATTCTGAATGCCAATTTACAGGAGTAAGATGGTTGAACAATTGAATGAGCTTGTACTGAGAGTAACATGAACGTAATACTCAAACAACCATAGGATTTCAGTATTCTCTCTTAAAATAATAACAAGTGTTTTGCAGCAGTAAAAATATAGCTATAATAAAACCACACAAATGTTTTTCAAAATATTGCACACACTGCTTAAGAACAATTAAAATACTCTCGTATAACACTGCAATAAATGAAATAATTTTACAAAATCTTCCTTCACAAATACCGCAATAACGGTGTAGTATATATATACAGTGCAACAATTCTTTACGTACCAATAATATAAAAAAACGCCGATCCATTGCGGAAGACGTAAATAACAAATATTTAATGATGGGTGGTTTCTTCCTTGTAGCCTTGCTATCGCATGGCAGACTATGAGAATTAAATCGGTACGCGGTACTGAAAATAGGCGGAATTACAAATAATATACATGTATAGCTAATATATGTATAGCTAGCAACTCTGAAAGTGAAATCATCTCTTGGATATATTTATCCATAATGTCAAACATGAAATAATATTTTCTGAGTATATTTACATAAATGTCCGTCTCAATAATTCAATAATCGTCAATGATCATTAATAATCTAAATGCCAAACACCGTCACAGAAAATTCTTTTATAGCAGTTTTTTCTTTTCTTTTGAAGGTGTTGAGATAGGTAGTACCATTGTTCAGAATTGAATAGAAATAAGTCCTCTCTCCTCTAGGGACAATTGAGACATTGAAGATCTTTCCTTGGAGAACGTTACATCTGCGACGAGCCTTACGTCGTGTAGAACTCCAGACGCATCACTTGAGAAAACGGCGGAAGTGGTTTGAGAAGGTAGAAAATATTTTTTTTTATTTTGGAAACGGTTTTCTTCAAAATTTTTAAAAAATGTTATATTAGAACAATTAAAACCACGAGGCGATAGTTAAGCAGAATAACGACGTTATTGAAACGATTCCTGACTCACCATGACGCATTGAAGCTTATTCACCCTTCCACCCGCAGCATTCATAGTAGCAAATTAGTGACGAAACGGAAAGAGAATATTGTACATACTTTTTTTTCCTTTCATATAAATACCAGTTTCTTAGCCGTAAGGCAATATCTGGAATGGATAAATGATTTGAAGACTAGGTGATTGTAAACCTATGATATAAATGAAAATGGAGCAATGGTGGAATGAGAGATAAGGAAAATGGGAGCACCCCGAGAAAATATGCTCCAAACCCGTTCTGTCTATCACAAATTCTACATGGATCGATCGGGATTTGAGTCCCGCCTCCAGAGGAGGAAGGCGAGTTTCCTGACCGTTTCACCAAGGGTTGCCCCCTTTAATTGTACTTGTGGACGGTACATGATAACATTTCGCATTCGTTTGTTAATTACGCGAGATATTAATTGCCATACTACAAGAAATGGATTGCATATCACCGCGCTCTAAAAGAAACTTCTTTGATAATTTATTCTAAGAAAAGTTCCTTTCCGTAAATTCAAGTTGGAATTGTGCGTATGGAAATATACAGATATTTTAGCATAAATATTACAAACTTTTAGCGCATATAGAGGTGTCAAAGATTATCACCTTCCACACACACACACACACACACACACACACACACACACACACAAATGGCGAGAAATTTCAGAGAACGAACGAACACATGTGACTTTTGCCTCTGATTATTAGGCAACTCCATCGCTAGTATTCGGCAGGCAACGTTGTGACGTAATCAAAGAGATTTCGGGTGCCCGCCGAAAAGCAGTTTGATTCTAATTTGATACATTTACACGTCCAATTTAAAGATAAGTTTGTTGGTTTATAACTTTCTACATTGATTATTTGTGACTTGGAATATTTTGTGCCGCAACAGAGTAATATTCTTGAATGAAAATGTAGCATTATTGAATTAATTATTTGTTCTTACAAATGAGACCCGAAATTTCATTCAATTTTCACTTTATACTAATTAACTATTGCCCTGGACGCTGAAAATCCTCCGTAGAGACGCAATTCTAGTGTAAGCAAAAACGATGAAAGAGAGAGAGAGAGAGAGAGAGAGAGAGAGGGAGAATGTTATGAAAAAAGAAAAGACAAAACGAAAATAATAGAAAAAATAACCAAAACAATACAAAATAGATGAAATACATTGAACGGAAATAATGAATAAGAAAATCATTAGCGTACCCGTGCGAAAACTCTCGCATGTTAAACACCACCCTCATGTTTCCTAAAGGTATCGTGATACTGAAACATAGGAATACATGGTCCGTTTCCAGCGTAGTTTCCTCCGCAATTAGGTACACAGCACTTGTAGACCACGCCAAAACGTTAAATGAATGGTTGTACAACATGGATTAAAAACAATCTTCATCCGTATGAAGCAACTATTAATAGTACTTCTAGTTGTTGATGCGAGGGGAAATCTTGAATTAATAATTATGCAAATAAACCTCGTCAATCTGCGCATATCACGTTCTAGAAAGAAAGCAAAAATATAAGATGGAGGAATCTAAGCCTTCTAAGCGTGACGTCGCAAAGACGGCCGCCAGCACCAAGGGCTCATGAAGGAATACGATATTCTGTATTCCTCCATGTATATGTGATATTGATAGTATCGAGAAGCGCCGAACCACCAAAAATTTTTATAGAATGTCCAAGAATATCTCATCCTGTAGATTATGATGTGAAAAACGTTTCTTTGAGACCTATTGCCTCAAAATTTTAATTTTTAAGGCCTTAGAACGCTTTGTTTAGGAGATATTTTACATTTTACAATATGACAGAGTGTTATGGATTGCATTTAACATGAATATTCAGATGCGTTTTTTTAAAAAATCTTTCATACTCTTAAAATCAAAGTGCAAATTTTCACGTCTCCCTGAAATTGTCTTTATTTAGAGACCTCATTTACAAAGACTGGTTGCGTGCGAGAGCCGCAAAAGGTATGTATACTACTGAAATAATATAGGAGACGATGAATAGGGAAAGAATTAACAGAAGGAATGAATATGATAAACAAAAATACAAGAAATAGAAATACTAAGCAGAAGGATGACACATTTACGCACCTTTAGGACTATCCGCGAACGAGGCAATCACATCTTTCTCGCTCACACGGTTACTTATGGGACGCCGCGTGCTCACTGGCGCCCGGGCAGCCCGAGGTCGGGCGCTGCCTCGCCTTGTCAAAGGAAGCCTAACCCCATTTGTCACTTGCACCTAAGAAAACACTTTCCAGCGCAGCCCAACACAGCCAGCCCGCGCGGCCTCCGAACCCGTGATGCCGCAGCGCCAAGCTGCGAAAGGGGGGCTGCACCCGACGCGGGGCAATTGAAGTGCGGAGGTTGCTAATGGACGGCAAAGAGTGCAATGAAACGAAAGAGACGCACGAAGTAGACGTCCTTGAAAATGTAAGGTGAAAGGAAAATATGGGAAGAAAAATCATAAAACAAAATATAAGAAAATAAATTTTGTCTTTAGTGACAAAACCGAACAAATCAAGAAACGATAGAGACAAAAAATCACAAAAGAAAGAAATAATGTACCTACACGGATCACACTAAATTCGATAAAAATAATTGATCAAATTATAATCAACAAAACTACTACTCGATATGAAGTTGAAACAAAAGATTTAGGATGCAGTGACCACGATGCACAAATTCTTACCAATATAAGAAATGCGAACACTGACACAATAAATGATACACGTATGGCTAGATTTTTACAACAGGTAAAATAAAATTATTCATTGATTACTTGAAGCAGGAGTCATGGGAAGTGGTTTATAATACTGTTGATACAAACGACAAATATAATTCTTTTTTTTTCAATGCTTTCATTTCATTTAAACACTTGCTTTCCTCTTCAAAAAAAAAAAATTAAATATTTCACGGAAAAGCAATTCTTGGATAACACAAGGTATTAGGACATCTTGTGAAAAGAATCGAATTCTTTTTTTCATTTCTAAACGACATAACGTATCTCAAGATTTCATCCTCTACTTCAAAACATACAAATCATTGTTAAGAAAAGTCATACGACAGGCTAAAATCACGAAACACGATCAGGATATTTTGAACTCAAATAATAAAACAAAAGCAATGTGGAATATAATACGAAATACGACCAAAGCAACTAGAAACCTTGTTGTTGAATGAAAGTTGTTGTTGAAAGAATGTTGTTTTCAAATATAACGATATAAATGTGAACGATCCGGCAGCAGTGGCTAGTCTCTCCAACCAATACTATTCAAGAATTGCTGTCGATCTCACTAAGGGTCTTCAGCCACAAAATTCAATATCAGACATTTCCCAAAAAATTTAAGACACGATGTTCGTTTCCGAAACTTCTTCCTATTAAATTCTGTAAATAATCGGTGAACTAAACAATAAATATTCGTCCGGTTTAGATAAATTCCCGAATTCTTTGTTAAAGACCTGTGCGTTTGCCATTATACACCCGTTAACTCACATATTTAATGCATCCTTTTGCACCAGAAATTTTCCCGATTTTTTCAAAACAGATAAAATTAAGCCGCTCTTCCAAAAAGGCAACAAAAATGAGATTCAAAATGATCGGCCCATTTCTCTTCTATCAGTTTTTTGAAAAATATTAAAGAGACTTTTTTTACGTACGAATGGAAACATTTCTCAGTAAACACGACGCGCTTTCAGATTGCCAACATGGATTTAGAAAATCAAAATCAACGGAAACAGCTATATTTTCTTTTCTTAAAGATGTCGCTTCATCATTGGATCAAAACGAGGCACCTATTGCATTATTTTTAGATCTCTCAAAAGCTTTCGACGTCATTGATCATGACATTTTACTTTCAAAATTACCTTCATATGGAATCCGTGGTATTGCTCTAGATTGGTCACGTTCGTACCTTAAACAACGATCTCAGAGAGTGGAAATACCTTACTGGAATGATGGAACATAATGTACACACCTTTCCGACTCTTTGCCAATTGCACGTGGAGTTCCTCAAGGATCGATTTTAGTTCCTATTCTGTTCTTACTTTACGTAAACCATATGCCCTCGACGATTCGAAATGGAAGAACAGTTCTCTTTGCGGATGATACGAACATGCTTTGCAATAAGGAAACCGTAAATAGCATAATCTCAGGTGTTTCAAATTGGTTCCGAAATAACAAATTAATAGTAAACGAAAAGAAAACTGTTTTAATGCAGTTTTCCATTTCAAATAAGCAATTCTGTGCTCTATTCAAAATGAACGGTGTACCATTGACTGATGTTAAGAATACAAAACTTTTAGGTCTCTCAATTCAGTCAAACCTTAAATGGAATGTCCCATTTAAATGAATTGAACACAACATTAAGTTCATTATGCTACGCGTTCAGAATTCTTGCAAATTCAGTCAGCCTTCATACTGCTCGTTGTGTATATTTCGCGAATGTTCATTCCCGACTGAGATATGGCATAATATTCTGGGAAAATACATCTTATAGCTCCCAGACTTCTAGATTACAAAAAAGAATTGTACGAATAATAACCAAATTTCACCCACGTGATTCTTTGTAAACCTCTCTTCGGTAATCTAAAAACTTTACCATTACCTTGTCTGTTAATTTACAAATCAATGGTTTTGTCAAAAACGACTTGCTTAAGGGCGGGAATATATTTTCAGAAAATGCCGATGTCTATTACTATAAAACTCGACGTAGAAATCATATTCATCAGGTGACAGTATCAATAGCTCATTACAAAAAAATCACATACAATACATGTACATTATTGTACAACACTTTGCCAGATGACATTAAACGATTAAATTCGATAGAAAAGTTCAAATCCAATGTAAAATCGTTTCTGCTGCATAACTGTTTTTATACAATTAGAGACTATATATGGCATCACAAGGAAAGTAACATTAATTTTAACAGTTATATTTAATGTCTTATTTATAATTTCGTCTGTATAATTCTAAACAATATGTAATAAGTATTGTATCGCAGCTTCTGGGTCAATGACTCCCATCTTGATCAGGTTTTTCGTCCAGTTTCCCTGATCCATTGAGCAAATGCTGAGATGGCCCCTTTTTTTGCTTCTGGACATAAATGTAACTTCATTATCTGTGCACGACTACTAGAATTCAAGGGGAAATATAGTTATTCAAATGATCAT
>BLKR01010099.1:0-22500 GCA_011170035.1 Teleogryllus occipitalis
ACGCAGCGGCGACGGACGGCGATGCGGCGACGGCGGTGAGGGACGGTGACGCAGCGGCGATCCTCAGTGACGCGGTGACGGCGGCGAGGGACGGCGACACGGCGGCGACGGACGGCAACGCGGTGACGGCGGTGAGAGACGGCGACGCAGCGGCGACGGACGGCGATGCGGCGACGGCGGTGAGGGACGGTGACGCAGCGGCGATCCTCAGTGACGCGGTGACGGCGGCGAGGGACGGCGACACGGCGGCGACGGACGGCAACGCGGTGACGGCGGTGAGAGACGGCGACGCAGCGGCGACGGACGGCGATGCGGCGACGGCGGTGAGGGACGGTGACGCAGCGGCGATCCTCAGTGACGCGGTGACGGCGGCGAGGGACGGCGACACGGCGGCGACGGACGACGAAGCAGTGACGGCAGAGAGGGATGGCGGCGCGGTGGCGGCGACGACGAACGGTGGCGAGAGACGGCGGAATTACAATAAGGAATTACGCACAAGGTGAGTCCCTGGTCTTTCTGCAGGTTAATTGTAGGAGTATTTATAATAAAACTTCATTTCTGGAACACGGTAGAATCTTATAATGCAGATGTCGTGATAGGTACGGAATCATGGCTCGATGAGGAAATATTAAACGCTGAAATCTTCAGACATACGTTTTTAACATGTACTAATCTCATACTAAAAGAACAATTCGACTTTACGAAACATACTTCAACACAATACCAATTGTTAAGAATCACCGAACATTGATACTCAACATTTTAAAAAAATATTATACAATAGCAATATTCTTAGACATATCACAAGCATTTGATCGAATCTGGCACCAAGCATTAATATATAAAATCAAAAAGGTGGCACCCCATATTACTTAACGGAAATCATAAAGAAATTCTTAGAAAACAGAACATTCACAGTAGCAGTCAATGATCACCATTCAAACCCCTAAACAATAAACGCAGGCTTACGCCAGGGATCCCCCCTCTCACCCACTCTTTTTAACATGTATGTGGCAGACATTACGATGTTAAACCTCATAAAAATACCCCAGTTTCCTGGCGACACAACAATTTACTCATCCGGAACCTCACTCACAGCAATCAAAAATAAAATGCAAATGTATATAAATCTAATTGAAAGCTCGGCAGCAAAGGCAAAAATAAAATTTAACTCAATTAAAACTGCAGCTAAAATATTCACACTAAGACCATATAGCTTCCCCGTTAACATTAAACAATGAAACAATGATAAACTGGTACCCATGAAACAAGCCAATAAAATACTTAGGCCTAAACATTGATACAAAACTAACCTGGAAACATCGCATTGGCAATAAAGTAATACAGCCTAAAAACAAACTTTTACAATTAAAACCATTAATCAACAGAAACAGCCATCTACCATATGACACTGCACTCGCAATATATAAAACAATAGACCCCTCCTACTCTGTGCATGCCCAATATGGCTAAATGCAGCTAGGACCAATCTTAATAAAATCCAAATTATCCAAAAACAGTTCCTAAGGACAATTACCAACGCACAATGGCTCTTATCTAATGCACAGCTCCACAAAGAATTCAATCTACAACCCATAAACCAGCACATTCTATACCTATCCACCCAATTCTACTCCAACCTAATGCAGATACCAAATTTAATCGGATTCAACGTAGACAGAAACCACATCTATTCCACAAGAATCAAAAATAATTACCCACTCCACATATTCCTTCAACAATTTTCCAAAGTGGATCCAGATTAGAGATGACCATTAGGTTTTCTCAACCGCAATGCCAGCTGTAAGATTAATTTTAGTTTAGTTAGTAAGTCAACAAACATATAGAGAGTGAATGCAACTGAACTATGTAAATATCAACAAGTGAAACAATAAATTAGAAAAAACTGTTTCATTCCACGAAAAAGTGAGTTCAGAGCATATTATGAAGACAGAACAGTCTTCTATTTTTGAACTCCATTAATAATGTGTGAAACACCGTCGATTTTAATAGAAAATTCTAATTTATAATCATTGTCACACTGCAAGGATGTAGTATTTTTAATTAATTTACAAATTTCTCTGAAACATGCAAATGAAGGATTGCTCCCTTTACCTCTAATCCGTTTAATAAATATTTTGAATGCTCATTATTGTCCTCAAAGATATAGAAAAGTTTTTGTAATTAATGACGGTGTAAACTAAAATAAAATTACTACCAGGAACTTCTATTTGCATTTACCTTATCTGCTTGAAAATAGTAAAATAAAATATAAAAATATTTTGGCAAACTTTTGTCTGCACTTACAACTTTGTCTCACGCTGAAAATCCATAATAAAATGACAAAGTTGTTGCTGAAAAATTAAATATTCAAAATGACATTAATAAGAGGTGCAAAAAAGCAATGAACATATAGAAATATAAGTTCACTCCTTCAAGACATTGTAGAAAAGAAATTGTTAGTCTAAGTAACAAAATCTTCATATTATAGTAAATTGTAATTTTGAATCTTTGTTTCTCAAAATCACGGTAAAGTCAGAACTTTGTCAAACGAAGGCCACGACATAATATCTTCTATATTTTGCGTTCAAATTGAGAAACTACCGCCGTGGCTTTCCTTCTTTGACGCTGAGCTCTCAATTGGTGACCTTTCCAGGTGAGAAGCATGGACCCTCACCTGGGATATTTTCCCCAGTAATATTTACAAATGAAGGTCAACCTCAAAATCTTCCTTTCTACCTTCTAGCAACAAAAAATTTCTTTCTGAAATGCCATAACAGTAATTTACAAGCCAAGGACTAAACAAACTTTTTTTCGGAGGAAAAATAAAAAAGCATCTCAAAAATATGGCTATTGGTCGAGATGCATACAATAATTTATGTACACTCACTTTTGTTAGATTTTTTATAAAGCTGAAAAAAATTGCGTATGTTAGTGTGTGCAGAAAGCATTTTACTTTAAGTTCGTACAAGCGTGAGCAGAAAATTCAACAAAAAGTTTCAGTACACAAGAATATTTTACAGTTATAAAACACATTGCGTTTCAAATACTAGTTTACATAACGTATCAATGTGGAAGTGAGGGCAGTACCTATTACACGTTCCAAAGAGAGAATTCAGAAAAGTTTACCGAGGATCTTAACAATACATTACCTGAATTGCATCCCGTCACAAAAACTACTGTGACTAAAATTATCTATTAACGTTTGCGTTGCATATTCTCTCAAGAATTATGATGGTCGCCGACGGTGGTTATGATGGTCAACATATAATGAATTGCATCCGTTTTCCTAACAAAAGGGCACTTGATTTGAGAGGATTAACCAAAATTGTAACAAATTTGTATTCCGTTTTTACTGCTCCGTGGTTAAATATTACACATGATTTATATGCTATAATTTTACATTTCATGCTGTGTTTTTGTATTTCCGTACTAAGTAAACGTTTATTCTTTTTGTAGCACTCAGGAGGACTGCAAGTAAAGTAGATATAACATTTGCGTCCTTCCTTATTTTTTTGTTTTTGACTTGCAGAAATCAAATATGAGAACGTCGATTATTTATAAAAAGTCATCTTTAATGCAAAGCTTGCTTTATTTTTATCATGATGAACAACTTTGGTCATAAAGTTAAATATTACACGATTTCCGGGTTGGTAGTAATAGTATTATGTCTCGAGATTTCCTACTTACAATTCAAAATTGCCAATATTAATACAAATATTTTTTTAACTTAATAAAATTAAAATACAATTCACGGCAATAACAGATTTCAGAGCCGCAGTTAAATACTTTATAAATTCTAACACTTCCATTCGTACTCAGATCCCACTGTACAGAAATATTCAATAGTGATAAAAAACATTTATCCCACAATCCCGGAAAACGAAATTCTCGAAGACATCGCATCTAAATTTCCATCAGTTACAAAGGTTACGAGATTAAACAAAAACAATGTCCCCATCCCAGTAGTCGCCAACGGCACTGAAAAAAGAGAAAATTTTTTGGAATTAAAATACATTTGCAACTCCGCAGTTAAGCCGGAAAGAAGAAAGAAAATTGTAGGTCCCATTCAGTGCTACTGTTGTCTTGACTTTGAACATAGTCGAAATAACTGTAATTACAAAGTTTCGTGTGTGTTCTGTGCAAAAAATCAACTTCCTGCAAACTGTCCATCAAAAAAATGAGCTCCAACGTGTAAGAATTGCATGGGGAATAACAGGGCTCGACCTCAGGTCAAACGAATGTACATATTATAGGAAATTAATCGAAAGTAACAGTAATAATGTAAAATCTAGATCGTCAGATCCCACATCCCAACAATCACGCACGCCAGCACCCATTCATGACTCAACGAATTTTCCATTCTTGCCCACTACAAACAATATTCCTAATTTCACTCAAAGAGTAAATTATCATAATCAATCAAGGAATATAAACAATGCTAATCATCAACAATATTACAATCACCAAACAAACAATCAATTTCACCAATACGGCAACAATAATACCTTCATTACCAACATAGGACAATTCATCACCAATCACGCAGTCAACCTCATCAATTCCCTAAATCCAACAATAATACAACATATCTAGAACTCCATCGCATCCACAATTAGCAACAGTTATGGAAGATTCGCACCGTATTATTCATCATTCTAAATTGGAATACAAATATAATCTTAAACAAAAAATCCGAATTAGAACGTTTTCTAAAAGCAAAAAAAATAGATATCGCATGCATCACCGAGACACATTTAATCCCAAGCAAAACATTCACCATTCCAGGATTCCAAACCATCAGAACTAACACAAACGAAAATCCTGGAGGCAGTGTATTAATTTTGATTAAGTATAGCAAGTGTTCAACACCACCACAAACTTGCCACACACTCCAGGTATAGAAAAAATAGGGATAAATGTACCATACAATAACAATAATCAAACATGAACTATGGTCACTACGTATAAACCACCAACATAAAAATCAATACTACCTCTATCAATAAATTACTTGAATTGCCAAATCCATTTATCTATCAGGATATCGGAATTCAAAGCATTCTGGATGGGGATGTCGGACCACAAACCCGGCCGGCGAATACATAAACAATAAAAAACACATTGCAGCTTCACATACTAACGCCCACAGAACCAACCCATTTCCCATATGATTCCAACAAAAATTCAGACATATTAGATATAGCAGTAACAAATTTGAGAGACATATCCTACTCTACAGTTCACCATAAATTACACTCAGACCATATCCCAGTTGTTATAACATCTAAACTAAAAAAAACTCCATCCTCTCCTCCTCCCACGCTGAACACTTACAATATAAACTGGAATTATTTTAAAAACTCTGTTGAAAAATCAATACCGAAATTTCAAATCCTCAATTCTTCTATTGAAATTAATCAAGCAATTAGTGAACTAAATAATATAATAATAAAAACAATGACTCTCAAAATACAACAATATTAGAAATCAGAAAGAAAGTAAGAAAACCATTACCTTCTAATATAACTGAATTAATAAAAGTTAAAAATAAAACCAGAAGGCTTTGGAACACCGTAAAAGTCCTAAAACTAAAAAAACAACTAAATCATCTAACTTATATCTGTAAAAAGGCAATAAGTAAACACAACCAAGAAAAATATAATCAATCAAGAGCTAAATAATAAAAGCAATTCTTTGTGGCAATTCACAAAAACAATTTCTAAGGAAAAAGAACAACATTCCCCCACTGCCAACTGGTAATGGAAAAAAATATTCACCCATGGAGAAAGCCGAAATTCTAGCAGCCCATTTTGCCAGCACATTCACACCCAATGACTCCATAAAAATGCCAAACATGATGAAATTTTAAAATTTTCAAACGCTCCTCTATACAACGTTCCTCACAGAATTAAATTCATTTCTCCTTATAAAATTAAACAAATAATCAAAAAATGCCTAAGAAAAAAATCTCCAGGACATGACCGAATTAATACTGCTATCCTCGAAAGATTACCGAACAATGCCATTGCATTTTTAAATAATATATACAACTTCATACTAAGAACAGGTTATTATCCCCAATCGTAGAAACATTCAATAATACATCCGATAGCAAAGCCAAATAAAAATCAATCACGTGCAGAAAATTACAGACCAATTAGTCTTTTACCCATCATATCAAAAATTTTAGAAAAATTAAATCTCGTCAGACCAAACAAACACGTAAATAAAACACTCAATTCCACCTCATCAGTTCGGTTTCATATTCCTCAACGACGTCCCAGCTACTGAGACTCACTGAACACATCCACTCTGCGTTCCAAAAGGGATATCACACCACCACTATTTCTACATGTGTCACAAGCATTCGACACGAATATGGCACCCAGCCCTTTACATCAAACTAGTCCAAATTGGTACACCAAAGTATTTAATTCAAGTCATCAAAAATTTCATAGTTAACAGAACTTTCTCAGTAACAAGTCCTCCAAGGTTCGTCGTTATCCCCAACCCTGTTTAATCTCTACACAGCAGACATCTATATCTTCCCATCAAATAGAGCCAAATTCGCTGATGATACTGCATTATATATCTCCGGCACTACATTACAAACTCACCAATTCCAGCTCCAACAGTATCTAAATCTAATAACAAATTGGGCAAATTACTGAAAAATTAAATTAAATCCCTCAAAATCAGCAGTAATAATCTCCTCATTATAACCTTTGCACATCCATCCCCGCTACTCATAAATAATAATGCTATAAATTGGATCCCAATCACGAAAACAATACAATATATTGTATTAAATTTAGACACTAAACATAACTGGAAACAACAAGTTGAGATAAAAGGACAACAGGCAAAAACCAAACTAATCCAATTAAGACCTCTACTATACTCATACAACCATCTCTCACTGTCAAATGCACTAACGCTACATAAATCACTCATTTGCCCAACATACGCATGTCCGATCTCAATAAAATGCAAATATTTCAAAACTAATATTAAAGATTAATAACAAGAGCTTCATGGTTTATTAGTGATAAACAACTACATCACGATCTAAACATAAATGAAATAGCTCACCAAATAGCATACCCATCAAACAACTTTTACACAAATTTACCCTTCATAAAGGCAACTCACTACAGACTCAGAAAAGATCCCAGACACAAAACCATAATTAAGACAGATTCCCGCTCCATTCTTTCCTCCAGATATTTGCAAATATTGAATAATTCTACTGAGGTGCTATTTGTTTCCTCTCCCTGTATTAAGATTAGTTAAGTACAATTTTAAACTAGATTAAGTTAATTAGATTAAGTCATCACACAATTGCAAAGTTTTACTTGTAAACTGAACATTGTAATTTCAACTAAACGATAAATAAATTGAAAAACAGTAGAGCTGGTCGGCGGGCCATCGCGTAACGAAGGGCGGCGTAAATACACGGACGAGACAATTTTTCTGTGAAATCAGATCAAGCAAGAGGGAGAATCCTGGGGGAATCCTAGGTTATTTCTACGCCGAAGGAAAAATCGTACCACCCTCCCGATGAAATCTGTCACCGGAATGTCCGGGTATTTTATTTACTATGGCGAATATTTATATAGTTATAAAATGTCCCCGTATTCACCGAAAAAATCTGGTACCGTTATTCAAATTCATTCTTTGCAAAAACTTTCCAATAAAACTATAACGCAATGATAGTGATTGTGAATTGGCGAATTCCAGCTAATCTCACTGATATCTTCGGGACATAACTTCGGGACGCGGCACCGCGCTAGAGTAAGGACCTTGAGTGCGGCACAAGGCAGTGCTACAACCTAGCGACCGCCGGACCCAACTGCCGGGATCCGACTGCACGGGTTTCACCATTGGCGGAGAGGTGGCTCCTGAGACACAATTACCATGAGGCGGTCGATGGATTTTCGCGGGCTTGCATTTAAATTCTGCTGGGACTGAAGGGTGGGAGCATAAAGAAAATGCAAAAATGGGTTCGATATAAGAAAAGTTCTTTAGTTGTTTAACCCAATATTAAACATATTCTACATCCGTGCATTCTAGCCGTAAGTAAAATTTACCTACACGAATGTTTAAAACTGAATGCGAGTGGTTGGTAATTACCATTTTAGATATTATGGTTCTCTCTTTGTAATAAATAATGGCATAATGTGATGAGTAGTGATGGGAGTTTCATCTAAATACATATTTTTACAATATACCTCCACTCACTAATATTTTTTAGACTTACCACGACATTCTGAACGAATTAGAATCATTTTTATTTTACATATTTTGGTATAATGACATTTTTTAACACATTTCATCTATTGCTACATATTTTGTTACATTTTAATATATTTATAAGTCGAAAATGAACATTTCACATGCGAGTTCGAAATATATGATACTTGAAAACTAACTTTGATACTGAATTATTTACAGAGGACACACAATGCTCTTCTATTAACGCCAGACCTTCGCTATTAATTCTCGAACTTACCCCTCCACCCTCACCCCATTCTCTTTCTTGGAATACGCGTAGTCAGGATCAAGGAAAAGCGGATGTATGTGAAGAAGGAGCTTCAACCACGTGTTTCATGGGCTATGCTCGGAAAACGCATCAACGCGGAAAGTGCATCAACGGATGCAATTGATGTCACTGCAGCGCCTCTGACCGGGAGGTCCTAGTCGAGTCCCGACGGCGCCAGGATTTAGGACACTAGCTTTTTAGCTAAGTCGAATTCAGTCGCTGTCTGGAGAAGAATTCTAGCGGCCGGCTGCTCTGATCGGTAGTTCCGTAGTTTCTCAGATCAACACCAGGCGAATGCTGGAGCAGTACCCTAACAAACGGGTCACAGACCGTGCGCGCGATCTTTATTTCTTCTTCCTTGTCCTATCCTCACCCTTTACACACACACAAACACACTGTACTACACTACCAAACATGCCGGAAGACCGGTCGGGGTCTCAGAACTTATCCCAGCTCGGCAGGTGTCCCGCTGGTGGGACATACCTGGTTGAAAACCCCTTTAGTCGACGGTAGGTCGGCGCCGGATCTCGCTACCCAGTGGTGGAAGATCACCGTTACTTCCCGATAAAAACATACACTACACTTACGGGGCTAATGACCTGAGTAGTTGTGCCGGGAATCACTAATAATCAAGAAGTGTAATTAGTGAAGTGATTCTTAGTGAAGGAATCACTAATAATCAAGAAGGACACTTTCTTTTGATGTTCACCACAAATAGGCTTCTGGCAAGAGAAGCAAAATGTAGTAGTGTATCTGCTTTTCGAGCAATATCGGCTCGTACTTAGGTTGCACGGTTACACAACCCCAAGAAAATCGAAAAATATTTTATAATACGAGTATATTAGGAATATACATTCTAGTTTTCATGACATTCAATATACAAAATACAGCAAGATATACAAGATACAGCAATATGTAGAATCCTTTTCAAACCAAAGAGCGCCCAACTTGCGCTCTCTCCAACATCTGGTGCCGTCCGAGGTATTGCACCACATTATTGGCTGTTGCCTCTCTAACTGCGTTTACTGATTTATTCTTTGGTCCTACTCTTCAACATAGGGCCTTCGGTGCGGCAACCAATGGGAGGGGGTTAGTCACCGAGCGCTGAAGGGTCCCGAGGGGAATCCCAATTTTCTGCCATCTGACACTAGCTGTAACTTAATTTTTTGTATTCCGCAAGTTAGTAAAAGTACACAAGTTCAGTTCATGATAGACAGTATTGAATTAATTATTTATGAAGTTTGGATAATACATTTTCTTTTGATTTTAGGTTTTTGATTCAAGATGTATATTTGATTGAGTCCGTCGTGTAATATAGCTCGATCTGGAAGGAAGTTCCCTTCTGTCTTTCACGGTGAGTGCGTATTTTCGGCTGCAATTACAGCTGAGTTACAGTCTGCGAGCGATATTGTATGTGTGTGTGTGTAATATCTTTATTACAAGATATACTAGGGTAGTGAAATTTTCGAAATAAAATAAATTTGTGAAAAGCGTGTCCAAGCAATAGTGCTTGCCGCAAAGTGCTGTGTGGAGATGTTCTATTATTCTGAGGAGTTGGTATTGTGTGGAGATGTGTTCAGTAAAACCAAAATGCTCTGTTGGGATTGCTTTTGTTAATTGTAGGTGTTTTTTAGTCGTTGAAATATTATTCTTTCGAATAATTTGGACAGAGATGGTAGGATTATTGGGCGGTAGCTGTCAGGCTCTGAAGAATTTTTGTTAGGTTTCAGAACGGGAAGAATGATGGGCAAGTGGATGGAAAATAATGTTCTGAAGCACAAATTTTATGTTTGTTATGTATACAATTGCGGGGTCTGGTAAGGGCTTTAGAATCGGATTATTGATATTATCGTGACTTGGAGCTTTTTTTATTAGGAGGGAGTTAATATTTTTTTAATTTCTTTAGGGTTTGTGAAATGCATGGCATGGTGTGGGCCTTAGATTGGAGGGTTTATTGACTAAATTATTGTGTTGTGTTCCGGGTGCAGTTTTTTTGGTTGAGGGTGAAAGTCGACTCAGTTATTCGCTAGTTCCTCTGCCTTGTCGGATGAAGAGTATTACGGTGTTATGCATCAATTGATCAAGCGCCAAAACTTCATTTCGAGCTATTAACACTAACGCGAAAGTATTAATATAAACTTGGCACCAGTCCCAAATTTTGTTTTCTAAACGGAAAAATAAACAAAATGAATTTAATTTAAATAATTTTTATATAGAAATGGCGCTTGGGTATTTGATGCTTTAATAAATAATTTTCATAGCTGTGTTTGGCATTATCTGACTCCAAGCCAAAACATGTCTCTTAGTCAAGTTATGCAAATTATGGTCGTACGTAGTACTATTTCTTGTAATATTTTACAAGATTCGACAAGTTTATAATACATTTAATTGTAATTAACTGATATATAAAGAAAACATTTCTATTGAATATTTTTACACTTTCTTTTTATTGAAGTAACAACTTGTTTTATGACCTGTAAAAAATCCTCCTTTGCGTTTAGGAAAGTTAGGAAATCTTTCTAATGCAATATTACATTTCTTGAAATAAATAATAATTTAATACAAGCTACATAAATACTGGCTAATTTTTTTTAATTCATTGATCGCATTCACTAGACTTAACTGCACTACACTACACTGTTTTTGCTTTGAATTACACTGACCAGCACTTCGCAGCACTTCACCGCACTTACACATTTAATGTCTATTACTCTCATATTGTTCTAACTTATTTCTAAAGCTTCGGACACTTAGAAGAAAAGCTTTGAAAATTGCTGCGGGTAAACTGTTCCAAGTTTGTGCGTGAACTATCTATTAAAAAATTGTCTGCCATTGAATTTATTTTTTGTCGACGGGATGTTAATTTGGACCAAGCGCCAAACACTCCACCTTAAAAAAACTATTATTCATCCATTGACTAACCGCCCAATCTTTCGGTTTTGTTTCACATCGGTTTACTACGCGGGAAATGACCGTCGTTTGGTCACGTGACACATTGTGTTGTTCCTGCCTGTGGTTTGCATTGCGTGTATCTGATTGCGAGTTAATCCTCCAATTGTTTTTAAAGTTCATTATTTATTTAATTTATGGTTTTAATACTTTGATGCTGATTTAGATCAGCATCCTACATTGAAGAGAATAAGGCAGAATTTCTTTATACCTGGACACAGCTTGGCCGATTTTGGAGATACAGAACGCGCTCTCAAATTTTATACACCCACTGTAAATGTAATAAACATACATCGAAAACAAATCTTCTAACAGTTCATGGAAAGAAATAGTCATATTTGAAGATTACTGCTCGTATTGAAAATAAAATAATCATTCTCAAAAATAGTTTCCAAAACGAGAAAATAAACTGAATGAAATTGAGAGAGATAGAACTCACATTGGAAAATTTTCATTTGGACTGGAATAAGCTACCTGCGACAGCCTTGGAATCCTTTTCTCTAGGTGTTCAAAGATTTCAAAATAAATTAACTAATAGTATTTGCAAACTTTATTAATTTAGTAAGTTGGATTATTTTATAAGTTATTATTTGATTATTATAGTTATTTTTATTGCTATTATTATTGTGTTAATAACTATTAAATGCGTTCCTGTATTAAATATATAATTATATTAAAAGTAGTATTGTATTGAAGTGTGGTGACGTGTTGTGCAGTGTAGTGCAGTTATGTTTTCCAGTCCTGTTTGAATTTTTCAATAAAGCTGTAATAACTTTAGTAACCCTCCGATTTTCTTCTATTTACATCTCATTTAATTAGTTCATTCAGGTGTGAGCGCTTCTCAAACATAAGATGCTAGCGGTCGTCGGCCTACCACCTCACAACGCACTTTTCAATCCCGTTACATTTTATTTTGTTACTTGGCCGGCGCGGCGTCGCGCACCGCAGTCCGTGGAGCCGCAAATCTGACCTTCGCCGCATGGGCCGTCACCCCACTACGTGGCTCCGTGGAAAACCTCCGACAGCCCAAATGTTGCGCCGCCGCTTCCCGCAGCATGCTGTCTTCGTAGAACGCTATTTTTTTTAATTTATTTATTTAGTCAAAAACAGTCAAAAACTGTATGCGACGTATGAGGGAGAAAATCATCTGCGCACACTTTCTTGAGTTTCAGAATCCCTTCCCAACAATTTAACTATAAATAGTTGAAAGATGAAAAATAATAATAATAATAATAATAACAGTAATAGTAATAATAATAATAATAACAAATTTTAAAAAAACGAGAGTTTAACATTTCAAAAACTGGATATTTTCGTTGCCAAATTATAGAAAACTTATTTTTAACGGTAAAGGAACGAACAGATTTGATTTTTCTGTATTTTTAACAAAATAGAAACTCACCCTAAGCTCTACTACCACTACAATCAAAAGGAAAGCTCAACAAAACGTGCGCATAGTGAAGCTACATTTACGTCTAGAAGCAAATCAAGGGACCATCTCAGCATTTGCTCAATGGATCAGGGAAACTGGACAAAAACCCGATCGAGATGGGGGTCATTGACCCGGAAGTACATTATTTGTTACAGGCATATAGTCTTTTTTAAAATTATACAATGCAAATGTAAACTAATTCATTATAATATATCTTGGTATAATGAATTAGTTTACATTTGTATTGCATAACGCTACGGCCTCCAATTCGCCTATCGCCACGTCCGCCAAATTTTACGCTAGCTCCAGGCGTCCTTCTTCTTTCTTCCGTTTTCTTTTTCCAACGGATATTCTCGTCCACTCGCGTCTTTTTCTTTCTTCTTGCCCGCTCAATGCTTTGAACGCCTAGGCGCGTAAAGCCCTTGCGCTTTGCGGTTAACTTATGATGTTTGTAGATTTCTGGCGTTGCTCACGGCACCCGTACGTTTCACCACTCTGTTAAAGTTCTTACTGGCGTTTCAAAAGGCAAATGCTAATACTGAAATGCGTCTGCTATTTCTCCCATTTCGAAATACAGTTCAAATTACGTTCTTTCAGCGAATGTCTTAACGTTTTCTATGAACTTTCAGTTGAGTGCACACTGGCGGATTCACACAGTTTCTTGCGCTCTCAGCTAACGCAAATTTCTACTCCACGTAGTATTCAAAATGTCGTCTCTTACAACCACTATTCATACAGCGTTTCGCACTTGGAAAGCTAACATTACCGCCGGCGACTCGAACAAGAAAAAGCTCTGGTCAGCTGTTCACCTTCTTTATGTGGCTACCTTTCGCGATAGGGGAGGTAATACGTCACATACCTTCTAGGTCTGACCCGGTATGCGTATCTGCGTGGTGTTGCGGACAGTAGATAACAGGTCACGCTGTTGCTGACCACAGCGGCATGCATTCTTCACAGTCCCACATTCTTGTGACGAGAAAGTTGCGTGGGTGGCTGAGACGTTTGGTTAACTGAACCGAACGTCACAATATATACGCTTAAATATCTCGGGGGGCAGGATCTTTTGGGGTATGAGAAAGAAGCACACCCAGACACACAATTAGATAAAACAATGATATATTCTGAAATATGGCACAAGAGAGACTGTACACTGGACACTCAAGTTGAAATCAAATCAAAGAATTTACAACACAACACAAAAAAAATCTCTTAATGATTTGCTCATTATGTTGAGTCTGAATACCTCCTAACACCCGTGCACGGATTTTTGCTAAGTTATTAAATTAAGTAAAATTATACTTTCCCACACTCCTGGGATTGATTAACATTACATGTTATTTAGGATCTTATCGCTATTTTTACATTGATAATTTTCCTCATTAATAATTTTTACACACAATAAAAATGAGGGACTCTATTCAACATTTACACAATTTCTAAATTAAATTCAATTGAATCCATTACCGTCGTACAAGGTTATTTTACGCTGTCGTGACTCAAATCTAAGGTGATCTTGCCAAGTTTAATGTTCTTATTCTTCGCTATCACTCCCTTCCAAATTCCAGTCTCCCCACTCTGGTATTATTCAGATACGGATTACCTTTGCAGCTGCCCAAGGCCCCAGGTTACGCATCGCCGTCGTGTCGAGGTCGCTGCTCACCGCCGCCGCGCCGCCGCTCGCGTTTTCCAATGTCCTAGGAAGCCGTCTCCGCAGTCCGCTACCAGATTTCCGAACCAGTCTTCTATAGCTCTCGCCGCCAGATCCAGACACACGCACGCGTACTTCTCAGTCTCTCGCGTGTGTTACTGCACGTGTCGCTCCCACCAGCGCGTTGACCATCTAAACACGGTTCACAGTCACGTTTACTACTCCACTCAATTTTCACTTATTTCAGCTCACGTTCTTATTGTCAACGTTCTTTTTAATTTATGCGGCCTCGTTACAATATCAACTTGCTGCTTTTTCGCCGCTTCAATGCTATTACGCTCTCCTCCACTACTACTCGTGTTAACATTCACGACCCCGCGTCTCGACTACCGAAGTTACCTCTCACGTCGCCGTCTGATTCAAGAAGAACACCTCTCACGTCGCCGTCTGAACCAAGAAGAAGGCAACTTTTCGCCGCTCCGCTGTATAAATGCGGCTCTGACGTCATAGTACCCCTACGCGCATCACCCCTCCGTCGAGAGTACCCCGCCGCCGCTTCTGGCCGCAACCGGCAGGTAGCGCCTTTTCTCTTCTCGGGCTGCTTTTCTGGTGTTATCGTACTCTCCGTCACCGTCGAAGTTGTGTGGGTGCTGTGTAAGTTTGTGGCCAGGCCACGAACGTCACTATATATATATATATATATATATATATATATATATATATATATATATATATATATATATATATAGACACACACTTGGTGATTCAGATCACACATGGTGATCCACATTGCCCATACGCTGGGAACGTATCCCATTTGCAATATATAGACTGAGTTTGCCAAAATCGGATACACTTCGCCGTTTAGTTTTGTAAATCTACGTTACACTTTGGACTATGCGCTTTGGCTCGTGTAACATGGGCTACAGCAAGTGAGAGAGCGGCTTCACCTCGGGTCAGAGCTTGCCACTTCTCTGGAAAACTCAGTTGCTAATACTATTCGAGAAGCCCAGGAAGCGAGCACAAGGCAAATAGCGCGCGAGGTCAACGCATCAGTCCCTCGCCAGGCGAACAATTCATGCGGAGAGATTACGACTTTTCCTTATCCAGTGTTGCAGAATTTGCGCAGTAGAGACTTGTAACCTTTTCAATTCTCCATGCATTTCCTGCATAAATGCAAAGAAAACCAGGAATTTTGTTTTAAAAATTACTTTTGAACATTTGAGTAAATATTATATAAAGAATCATTATTTTCCATGGAAATACATCTGACCAATTCAATGAAAAAATAAATAAAAAACACATTTTTCGTTATTACGATGTAACGGGGGAGGAATCCAAATCGTCCATAAAAAATGTTTCTCGAGGTCACAATTCTTAAGAAAGGTGTTCTTTTCGATTTCAAGCAGGGGCATTTTTTATTTCGTAAACGAAATTGCGCGATTTTATTTCTCATCAACTACTGAATATATTTGTTAATGGTTAAAAAGCAGAAAATGCTATCTAAACTAGAATTAGCCTTACGTTTAATATTTTTGCTTTTGGTAACTAAATGTTCCTGGCACTGCTTGCTTGCCATGCCGCATGACGGCTAGCGACGTTAGGCCTAGTCTTTCACACTAAGTTCCAGTGGTATGGTCACGTGGTTCGTGAGGTATCTGGTGCTGCGTAGAAAGAGCAAAAATTGGTGAGGCCGAGTAGCGCCCGTAAGTCCTTGCATCAGGCATTACCCTTCTCAAAGAACCTTGCATTCGTTATATATTCGGAGCAGCGTGTTGGGATCCATATAGAAAGGGCCAAATAAACTCCATCGAAAGAGTTCAGAAAGTAGCAGCAAAATTTGTTAAAAGGGGAAATTCGTCAGGAAATATTTCCAATGAAATATCGTCATGGGAATAATTGGCGAGACGTAGGGAAAAAGCAAGGTTGTGTATATTTTACAAATCGTTAGGGAAAAATTCAGCATGGAGGGTAATTCAGGAAAGAATGCATGAACCCTCTACTTAGCACGTCACGACCATATTAGGAAAATACGTTTGGAAACAAAGAACTGATGTTGGAAAATACTCTTTTGTAAATAGGACTATTGAGTCATGGAATAGCTTACCTGCAGCACTAATGGAGACTTTTCCTAGAAACATCAACACTTTTAGGTTAAGATTAAATTCTAAAAATAGTGTAAGCAATAGGATCAGTCTGTGAAGGGCATCTGCATTTAGTAGGCATGTCTTAAATGGAGTAATTTTGTGCTGTTTATTGAATTTTATGTATTTTTGTATTCATTAGTATATTATGGTATTAGATGTAAAGTAAGTGTAAAGAATTTGCCTCCGGGCTTAATGCCCAAAGCAAATTAAATAAATAATCTCTCTATCTATCTATATTTTCTCGTTAGTAGATGACGTCATCACGACGTCACCATTTCTCCGAACTGCAATTTCCAAGGTCAAATCATTTCGCGGGCCCCAAGTTTGGCCATGACCTGAGGAAGGAGTGCGCTCGTCGCCATTTCCAACAAAAAAGGAGCGTGCCGTTCGTCACTTTCTCTTCGGCGGCGTTGTCGGAGCGCCAGGTGAAACGGGAGCTTAACTTAGGCTCCGTCATAATAAATAAAATGAGTTAAAGAAATCTAGAAATTCAATTCGAATGCTTTTATTGTTTTAGAACACAATACAAAACAATACACATTACAAAATGATGAACTTCTGTAATAAAGGAGATTTAGCAAATTTTTTTTTAAGAAAACTGTTGGTTAGAATATATAAATATTGTAAAAATATTTTTTATACGAAAATTACAAACCCTGTAGAAATCCTGCTAAATTGTCAGCCCCAAAATGTAGAAATCTTCCAAAGGAGAAAACCCGTTTTATAATTTTGAACTGATTTCAAAAGTTCAGAATAATAAAATTAATCTTCATTTAGCAAAATGCAAACATTTTGTAAAATCCAGTGGCTCTTGTGTTCTTCAACACCAAGGACGACTTCAAATTCAGAAGATTCATCAATATGGTTTCTTCTTCTTCTTGATGTGGCATATACAGGAATTCTGAGAGTGTTCTGTGAACATAAAAAAATGCAATGGGTAATGCTCTCTTGTGCAAATACTCTCCGAATTATAAAGCACAATAAAATTTTTACAAAAGATTTATTGTGCCGTGCTTGTACACAGAACTTTTGTAAATGATTGATAGTTTAAATACAGCTATACAGATATACAGAAACTCCCATTACAAAAAAACTCCAGGTTCTATGTTGACATTCAATAAGAATGGCAAATACAGTTTTCCCGAAAAAAAATTGTCTTCTAGAAAATTTAGTTTAAATGTTACTTCCGGGCGCGAATAGGAATTTCTACCAGTAGAAGAAAAGTTCAATTCATGACAAGTCGCTGTGGTAGAGAATTTATGTGCGGGGCGGCCTGCACCTTTTTGGCGCTCTTCCGCCAGGATGTTCAGCGGTGGGGTGCTGGAGACCAGTCAGCCTCCTGCCTCGTATGCGTGCATAGGAAAAGACAGATAAATAGGGAGCAAAGTTGGAAGGATTGGAGAAAGTTGAAATAATAAAGATCGTGGCTATTCCGCTTTAGCGTGATCGAGCTTTCGTGGTGTTTTATATGGCCATAGTTCATTTAGATAGGGCTGGTATAATGATTATTTATAAATAATGAAAGTTAGGTTATAGTTATGGGGGTTGTAGGCAGCGAGCGTCGTGACAAGACCATGGACTGCTGTAGTTACGTCTCTTTCTTTCATTGCACCCCTCTCGGTCTCCCGTCTTCCTGGAAGTCGCGGCGCTGAAGGCCAGCTATAGTTGTTGGAACACTCAGTGTATTTATACAAGTTGTATTCATGTTTTCTTTGTGATATTTTAATGTGTATATTCTATCTGAATTTTAAATACTCACCACTAATTTCAAGCTCTGATGTTTTACTACCTTCACTTTGAGAAATGGAAGTTCTTCAATGAGAATACGGGTCTTGGAAGGCATTAAACAATTTTTTGATGTGCTCCAGTGTGCCCCATTAAGATATAGACCTTGCAAGTGGCGTGTACAACTCTGAAAAACATAAAATTGCTATTATCCATTATAGGGTTTTAATATGTATGAACTGAGCAAACTAAATCATTCAATGAGGCTCACATCATCATCTGGTATTATTTCTTCCCGTTTTCTCCACGATGTGCAAGATATTAGTAATGTCAAATCATCGAGAGGCCAAAGGTATTTGTGGCAAGCGATTTGCATCACTGCAGCAAGATAACTCTTAGGCACATGAAGGCCAGAGATCCACAAAATACAGGGCTCACCAGAATCAATCTGTAAATTAAATGCTTCATTTTTCATGCAAGAAATTTGATGGAAGTTAATAGCTTATCCTCATCTACGAAAAACAACTGGACTTCATTAAAACAAACATTTTCTCAGTATATCTTGCCAATATTATTTTAATTGTGCACTATTATAAAATTCCTATAACAGGAGGTAGTTTACCGGGAGCGGTAGCTCAGTGCATCAACTGATGTCACTGCAGCGCCTCTCACCGGGAGGTCCTAGGTTCGAGTCCTGACGGCGGCAGGATTTTCGACACTGGCTTTTCAGCTAGGTCTAATTCAGTCGCTGTCTGGAGGAGAATTCTAGAGGCCGGCTGCTCTGATCGGTAGTTTTCCGTGTTTTCCCTGATCAACACCAGGCGAATGACGGAGCATTTCACTAACAAACGGACCGCGCGCAATCGAACAGAAACACAAACGTCTGGAGATTGCAACCTTATTGAAACGAAGATTTGACGTTCAAGGTCAAGCTTTCATCCATCGAATCATAGCCATTGATGAAACGCGTATTAGAGACTTTGACCCAGAATTGAAATCACAGTCGAACGTGTGAAGAGGTCCATCTTCTCGATATCCAAACAATTCCGTCGAGCTCAATCAGAGGTGACACAAATAATTATCGTTGCTTACGATCGTCATGGAATCAGCAAAATGTAATACAATGCAGCATCAAAACTCAAGGCCGGGAAAAAAGAAATGTTTGTAGTTAAAGCTAAACAATTAGTTTCGAATATATATATATATATATATATATATATATATATATATATATATATATATATATATATATATATATACTATAATTACATTTTAACAGCATTTGCTATTTTCATATATATGAAGCACGTAATAGGATGCATTCAATTATACCTTACCCAATTTGTATACTGGATCACACGCTTTTCAAAGTGTTCCATCCAGCTCCCAAGAAGTTTACAAGTTGGAGGGGTTAATTTTTGCCATGCAGTGGGTAAATGTCCTTGAACCAAACTCCAAGACATTTCCTCCATTTCTTTCTCCATTCTCAGTTCACCTCCTAAAGCTTTCTGCAATGCCTGAAGTGTTTCGTGCATGCAGGTGATAAGTGCATTGAATCTTTCCAACTCTTGCACCAACACAACAAACATTGGTGTTTGCTCAGAACCGTTAGCTTGAGTTTCCTTTATCTTCTTGATATCATATATTTCAGGAACTTTTCCCATAATATCCATGATAATATCGGCAGTAAGTTTCTCATCGAGTATTTCAAACCAACCATCTGTCAATGAGAAGTTTAAATAAATCATTGTTAAATGATAACTTTTCAAGAAACTTTTTAAACAGTATATTTCAACAATGACACTATAGACCTGTAGGTTTCGAATCAAAATAATTATTTTTATATTAAGACCCAGTGCTTGATTTATTTTAGGCTCGGATCGCGCCCTAAATTAATTATTAATTTAATAGAAATAGTTACGCCGTTCCGTCGCGTTTTGCCAGAAATCCAGCCCTGCTAATACCTGATATAATTGTTTTTCGCACATTCAAAATTGAGGGTTTTTCGTCGAGACCAATAAGGCTTCCCTAAAATAATCGCAATAGTCCAAGAAACAATATTTTCGCTCACGAAATACAAACAATTTTCTTCTTTGATCGTACAAAAAATGCTTCTATTACGAATCATTATTTGTTTCATCCATATACTTGAAGGTTATCGAAACGAAAGCCTTTTTTGTTCACCATCTTAGTACGAAAATCTTTTAGACGGCGTTCCGACGCCTCGGAGCAAAAAAGAACTTTTATCACAGTGCTGTCACGTTTTTCAAATGTTCTAAGAAAATACTAACTTGATGCACGCGTACGTAAAATCCATCATTTTTATACGATCATATAAAAAGTCAATTTTCTGTTTACTGATACTTGTTGGTGAATTTGGTTTGGAGATTTATCTGCAATATTTTGAACAAAATGTCATTTACAACAATAATGCAAAAATCATAGAAGCAACAGAAAACAATGATTAAAATCAGAACTTTTTCATAAAATGGATACAAAATAGACAGACTTTTATTTGTTACCGTTTTCATTTCATGAAAATAGACGCCAAATAATGTAATGCACAATATCAAAAACTTTTTATTTAATTCAAAGAAATAAAAAAAGTTCAACATACCTGCTTGTTGTTGTGGTTGTAACTTTTGGAGATGGTATTCGAATTCTTTGAAGAGCTTTTTATTGTAAATAATTTCAGAATTAGAATTTAGGCCCAATACTTCAGGATTGGTTGTGAAAGGTAGTTTGTCAATTGAAGCTGAAAGAACAAGCTCTTATGCAATATCAGAATACATAGTGTTCATTAACAACCATTTTGTGATAAAACAAAAATGCTTACCAATATAGTCTTCATATGAATTTACTGATGGTAATAGATACTCGATATTTTGATCTTTGTAAAAATAGAACGTATCAGATGACTCAAATAAAAAGTCTCCTATATACTGATCTAAATACATTTGTATAATGCTCTGATCATAGATATCATTTACTTTTCCACCATATATCACCTTCAAAACAAACACACAACAAGAAACAATAAATATTACTATTGATGAATTCCCACTATGAGACAAAAATGACTCCTACCTTTCCAATAAGATATTTTAAACCTTCCCACATTATTTTCCCACTATTTTCTTCCAGACTGCTTTTTAAATATGTTGTCAATATTTGGGTACAAACGCCAAAGTCATGTTCATTAAAGTCATAACATAGATTCCAGCCAAATTTCCCGTATTTACTGCGCTCCTATCAAAAAAAGGAAACACAATACGTTATTTTGTGTACACTTCTAGAGTGTCAGCGTTGTAATTATTATTCTCCTCCATGATACTAGCTTCTTCATTGGAAAGAAACATGTACATGAGAGTGTGGTGAACACCAGGTACAGACGAAAATGCAAAAAATTGGGATGCGACCTCGAAAAGCGCAGCCGAATGCAAGGAGAGGCAATATACAGACGCGTCCCAGAATCAATACTACAAACTTCTACGGCATGTAGATAGCTCGAAAATGATCACATTTTGCCAATAAACATGTAGTGGGAAATTGCATATGACGGGGTTGTATTCATTTATACATGCCGTTTTTGCCCCTGATTTTGAGGCAACCTCATATGAACATATGTTTCGCAGATACATGTATTCTCCTAGCTGCGTTTGAACATGACCTGGAGACAGGGGCTGATTCAGCCGATCAGTGGGAGGGGGGAGCATCGTAGATTTTTGTTAAATAGTCAACAAATTTATTATATTTTATATTATTTATATACTGCAGATGTTAAACTATACAATATTATTGTGTAAATAATTACATAATTCGAATGTAAATAAATTTTGTATTTAAATAAACTTTGTCAAATAAAGGAAGGTAAACAAAAACTCTAGGCTTTTGGGGGGGCCATGGCCTCTATGCCCCCCCTGGATCTGCCAGTGCCTGCAGAATTTGTTTGCATAAAAAGGTGCCTAAAAGCCATGGGAAAAAGACAACTCTAACTCCATTATATTTCCCACTTCAGGAAATATTCCACTAGAGGATGGTAAAAAGTTATTCC
>BLKR01010099.1:25000-69801 GCA_011170035.1 Teleogryllus occipitalis
GTCCCTCTCTCCCCCTCCCCCACTCACATATTCCTTACCCTCCCCGCTCTCCCACTCTCTCCTTCTGCCTCCCTATCTCACTACGTCTCACTCCCTCTCTCTCCCTCCCCCTCTCCCCCATCCTCTTCTTCTGTCGCATCTTCATCCGACTTACAACGCCGCAATAAAGATTTAACAGTAGAGTTTTTACACGCAACACTCACGATGTCGGACACTCGATTTTTGAGACTTTACCGGCAGATTTTTCACCATCGTTAATGCATAAAGTAAAATTTGACAATTCGAACACGAGTTATGAACACAAATATTGAGTTTCCTACGGTCACTACCGGTCGTTAGGTGGGCACAACGGGGATGTGGAGGCAGCGAAGGGTCACTGCACACCAATCACGATTAGTTCTCTTTCAATTTACATTTTATAAGTTATATTTTTAGAATATTTGTAATGTCAATATATGGTCATTCCAACGACCTCCTTTGTCCACATTGTAATAATACTATTCCTTGAAAACACGCTTGCAACTTCTCGTGGACAGGTATTCATTATTGGTAGCGATTTCGAAACCACTGGTATTGAAAAGACCCACCGAAAAACAAGTGAATTCCTCTGAAAGTCAAAAGTATTTGAAATATGGATTAAATGTCCGAGGCCGGCGACCGGGCGGATGTGTCTCGATAGCGTGCGCGCGCCCAACCGCATCCGCTGCGTGGAGGCAGTGCGTTTCAAAACTAAAATTTTTAATTTTTTGAAAAGACCTATTATATTATTGTAAATATCTATCTTGAAAACTAAATATTTTTATTTTTTGAAAAGACCTATTTTATTCTTGTAAATATATAGTTTGGAAGAAAGGAAACCTTACAAGGTTGTGACAGGAAAGGTCGGTCGCCGGCCTCGGGCGCGAGCGCGCTGCCTCCACGCACAGACAACATCCGGATGTGGTTGCGGTTGGGCGCGCGCGCGCTATCGAGACACATCCGCCCGCCCGCCCGACTCGCTGCCGCCGCCGCCGCCACAGCGCCGCGCGCGCGCGTACTATCAGTACCTCTCGCCACACAACTCCACTGCGGATGCCGCCGTAGCTCAGTGCCAAAGCGCTCGCCAACCCCCCCCCCCTGCAGTCACAGGAAACGGGACTCGGTCTGGTTCGAATCCGCCTCGGACGGTAAGCATTTTTGAAACACCACCACCACGCCACGTCACACACACACACTTCGCCACCAGAGCGCGCCACCTCACTTCCAAACTTCGTCACCAGAGCACGCGCACCGCGCCAAAGCTACGTCACACACACTTACACACTTCGCCAGCAGAGCGAGCCACCTCACTTCCAAACTTCGTCACCAGAGCGCGCGCACCGCGCCAAAGACCCCACGTCATTCGCGTCACAGGTCATGCGGGTCCTGGATCGGAAGTGAGATGAGACCGGAAATGGCTTATCTTATCTCACTTCCGATCCAGGACCCGTATATTCCCCTTACTGTCAAATGTCGCGGTCGGCGTCGGAAGTCGCAACGGTCCGCGACATCGTCCACCTCTTGCTCGTGCTCGCCTAACGGTCGGCAGACGCATTTCAACACTTCATATTTTTTACTCATAAAGCTTCTTCCAATTGTCGAAATTTGACTACTTACGATTCCGATTACACACTATCTGCTGACGAAGTTTCGTAAAAATCCGAGTGTCTGACATTGTGGGTGTTGCGTGTTAGTGAAATTTCACTCAGCATGTCTCTTCCTCTCCTCAGTACTCCAAGGTGTCGCGCCTTGGTTCTCTGGAACTAACCATCGTCCGAGGCTGTGAGGTACGATGACAGAAATACTAACAACTCACGTCTGAAGTTCTTTCTATAACTCGGGAGTGAAAATCTCTATTTTCAAATGTTACCAATCTCGCTTTGTTGTTACTTGTATACATAATTCAACTATTTATAGTTAAAAATAGAAAAGAGATTCCCGAGCTCAAGAAAATGTGCCCAGATTGTACTTCTCCCTTATACGTCACATACAGTTTTTACTGTTCACTGACAAAATAAATCAAACTAAGAACATAGCATGAAAAATATCTTGCTATGTCCCCTTATCATACTTCTCCTTACTAAATTTTGCGAAGGTCCTACGTTTCCTTCCTCTTCAGAGATATTTTCTCGGAAGTTATGGACGTTATCGAGGTGGCTTTTTGGAATTCGCAAAAAATTCCATATATGCTCTTTTCACAAATGAAGATTGAAATAGTAATATACTTTTACTCAGTACATTGAAGAAAATCCTCAAAAGTATTTTTGCCAAGAATTGTACAAAAGAAAAACAGCAATATGGGACGGAGATACACAATAAGAAAAGAAAAATATGTTTATCAGTTTCTAATGTTCTTTCACATTCACATAAAATTGAACATATATATATATATATATATATATATATATATATATATATATATATATATATATATATATATAAATTACTTCGCCTCACAAACATATTGGCGTCACCACATTTTATGTTTGTAACATCGAATGAACATTCGTTAGGAATACGTTGTGCTGACGATATTAAGGGTTGCAAATTAGCACTTTATACATTCAACAAATCAGTGTTATAATTAGACCTCGAATTTTAGGACAAATGCCTATTTAGTTCCTTTAGGGTGTTTATTGTAGGAAAATAATTGTAGATGTTCCGGAATCAGGAAAAAATAAATTTACTGAAAGCATCTAATAGTGTCTAAAACGTCCTAAAAGCGCGGTTGATGCCTATTTTAATAAATTTTTGCCTAAAACAAGTAATTTTGAAAAATTATCATGTTTTAATTAGGCTACTAATTTTTGCAAATTGTTTTACGGAAACGCAAATAATTCTCGAATTTATCGAAACGCAAATATTATATGATGGAATACGCAATCGACTACTGGCTCAAAACCTCTCACCCAAAACGAGGAGCTCTGTAAGTCAACATAAAAAGGACGTTTCACGCACATCTTTGGCAATTGCACCCATTCCTGGTGTAGCTGCGCTTTTGACAGGTTGAGACTTCTCGCCCCGGCGCGTCGTGTTCGTAATCCAGAAGAGGAAAGGCACAGGCCAAACAAATGTCTACGTCGGAAAGGAGAAGCTTACAAAGTATGACCCAATGGTTAAATGGGTTGTGTGGTACAAAGTTTTTTCTTTCTTTCTATTTTTTAGGGGGGAGCGAAGAAGTTTCAGAAGTGGCCATAAGAAATGTGACTAAATTAATCCTTATAAATATGTGCCAGTGGAAAGGTGATTTTCAGCTATCAAAATGATTTTAACAGATAAAAGACAGCCTTACTGCAGAAAATTTGGAGAAAATATTGATTATATACTATATTTATCTAATAATTATGAAAGTGAATAAAATAATATACTTGTAGTCTCCCTCATAGTCACGTAAAACTACGTGACTATCCATCATAATAAAAAGTGCATAATTGAATGATTTTGTGAGCAGTTTTAGATGCCAGAAACATAACTTTTATGTCTAATGATTTTTTGCCTGGTTTAGTCATTTTGTTACCTATTTTAAGTGCCTAAAACGTTACTTTTCATGCATAATTTTGCCTAATTTCGGAAATTGTTACATATTTTTTGGTGCCTAAATCACCACTTTTTTGTGCCTAAAATTTCGAGGTCTAGTTATAATAAACAACAAAAAATGGAATTTTACCTGTAAAACTGCATGGAAAAATGATATCACATAAAATAGAGGTTTAAAGGCTGGATGCTCGCAAATATCAAGTGTATCAGCTGCCAAATTAACGAATGTCTTTTGTATATTTTTCTTCACACTGTTAGGAGATTCAAAAACAACTGAAAAAATATTTTTTCATATAGTTGAGGAATACACAACATTAAAGACAAAATCAATAATAATTATAAATATCTACAACAGTTCATAAAGCTAGTTCATCAATTTGGTATATATATTAATTTCTTTAAATATAAGTCTGCATAAAAATGACAAAACCTTTCAAAGAGCTCTGCAACAAAGATGTTGGAAAATTTGACCTTGATTTGGTTGTCATCCAGAGACGAAAATCAGAATGTGGAATTCCTATTTTTTCTATTTCCTTAATGAGGTCCCTTGCAAAAGTAATAAGTAGGTGACAGTTCTGCAAGAGAAGCCACTGACCTCTTTGCATAGCAATCTTTATCATGTACAAGGCATGCTGAAAATATCCAACAATTTTATCAGTTGATACATCTATAGGTTAATTCACCACAGTATGACAAAAGAGATTAACAAAATTACTGTGTACTAGAATTTAAAACTTCATTTTCATTACTCAGCAAAAGTGATTTTATTTAAGGATCAGTGTCAGAACACAAGAATTATGATGTAGTATTAAAAGTGATAGAAAACTTAATAGAATATATGATATCTGGAAATTCTAAATGCGCAAAATGCTGAAATAGACGAAAACAAATTGTGACCAACAGCTGAACACGACATCCTGTGATTGCTAAGGAGTGCCATGACGGCTCGATAGGCCGCAAGTTCGAATCTCGCATAAAACATGGATGTTTATGTGTATTTGTATTTGTCTATTTGTTCCGTGTCTTTACAACCTCCATTTTCTCAGTAGATGTAATACTGACATGGGCCTGTGAGCTGGCTCAGCATATAAGGAATTAGTGGTGCTAAAACAGCACATACTTTCTCGCCATTGGTAATGGTTATGTAATACTATTTATACTGCAATTTCTCTCCGAATTAACACATCTCACAATCAGTCTTCATTTATTGTACAACTCATCACAAATCATAAAATTAGGTGCGGAAACTAAATATTTTCATATTGTCTCGAGGGGCGGAATGCCATTGTTGCATTCCAATCTGATATTTCCTGAAGGCTAGCGATTTTTCTTTCATATTACATTTAAATAGTATTTTAAGAGAGAAAATTTAATTGGGCGAATTTCAATTAAGGTTTGCGGATTATTTGAAGTAAAATACATCAATACATTGAGAATGCAAATGCATTCCTCGTAACCAAGACAAAAAATATGGATTATCAAATTGGTTTTAAATAATTTTTAAAAGATTAATTTGTAAACGTTTAATAAAAGTTTGAATGACAGGAACGAACAAAGAAATATGAAATAATATACAAATTCTACAAACTCTTTGTGATGAACACATGTCATTAACAAAAAATATATCTTCACAATTGTAATTGTAGGAAGACGTCGAAAATGTTAATTACATTTTTTTGAATTTTCGAAAAATCAGGGATTTCAACTAACTTGAAACCTGCATACGCGTCTTAAGCGCCTTTAACGCTACCTATGGTCAAAATATAATCAATAAAATTTTCTGCCGTTTTTAAGAAAGATGGTTTAAAGAAAATAAAAATTACCTATATTTGACACAAAATTTCGTAAATAATATTCATATTTCTGAAAAATGGAACATGACCTTATTTGAAGATATGTTTTCACATTTCATTTCACAACACATTTCATTAAGAAAAGAATGTGTATCTTCATAATTGTATTGTAGAAGGCGCCGAAAAAATTGAACTTCTGCAATTTTTGAAAAATCAGAGTTTACAGCAAACATGAGATCTTAAACGTTGTTCACACTATCCAATAACAAAATTTAATCAAAAACGATGGAGCAATTTTTTTGAAAATTTGGAAAATGTCCCAGAAGCTTTATATTAAGTACTCCCCCAAATTAAAATATTTTTCAAATTCAAGGGCCCGCGACTACAGTGAGATCGATTAAGGAATATCAATTTTTAAGAAAATCGGCAGAACAGTTTAACCGCTGGCGTTGTTCACAGACAGACAGACGTTTTGCCGTCAATCGATTTTTCGGTATCAAGGATCCACAAAACATGGATTCTGGCTACAACACGTGTTAGAGATTTTTTTCCTAAATTTAGCAACTGAATTTATACACTTTCTCGTTAGTAGGTCCCGACAATAAGAGTTTTTCTGTTGAAAATTCTCCGCTTTTGCCCACAGCATTACGTAACTTTCTCTCTAGTGTGTAAGCCAGGGCCGCCCAGCGATCTGTTCCGATGAGCCGCTGCTCGCTTCCTGCTCTTTCTAGCAGCTCCGGAGGTAGACGGAGTAGCTTACGTCATATTGTATCAATCGGCTGCTTGGGGCAGAGTGGGTCGCGTTTTGTTTTTTTGGGAGTATTTTCCGTTCCTCGAACTGAAAATGTCTCACTACTCTGGGAAAGTATATTCTGGCAGAAAAATAGGAATATTTTTGTAACATTTATTGAAACATTTACTAGTAATGTACATAAGTTTGTGATTTGAAAGTAAGAAAAAAGGAATTTTCATTGCAGCAAGGAAAGAAAACTTTCTTTTTGGAGAGTGCACCAGATGGTGCCCATTTTTTAGTTTCAAAAGAGTGCTCAAGCACATTAAGAAATTTAATTGCTGCGACATTTCAGTTTATCATGCTGCTGATTATGAAGAAGTATTTTTAAGGTTGCCGAAAAATGTTACTAAATAAACTAATACCGGAAATACTGACAGTAAATGAGATTAAAACTTTAAAAAATCAAACTAATTGCAAATCAATAATTTTTCTTCTTGCATTTCACATTGTGATCTGCAATGGTATTTCTCATTCGAGATTTACAAATTTCCAAAGAAAAAATACCGCTCACATTTCTTCGTTGATCCGAACATAATAATATTCGAGTAGCATTCCGCTGCAGTTTCGAAAAACGTTTTTGAGTGACGTTCTCGTAAAATCTAATAAATGTTTCTTTTGTTTGAAATTTTTTTCTTAATTTCGCATCACTCTGCAAATCAGTTATTTCTAGTTGAAAATCACAAGGAAAAGCATATATAAAGAGAAAAAAGTGTAGCAAATATATTAAATTCAAATTATAAATCAAACAACTCCTTGAATCGGATTACAAATTCCGAAACCAATGTTCTAAATACATCTACAGATTCTCCAAATTCGATGTTTCGTGAATGTTTGACACTGAAGCTAATTTTGAGAAGAATGAGAAGTTCTTCTTTCCCAAAGAGGCTGTTAAAATAAATAAAATTAACATATTTTATATTGTGTTATTTGACTGTTAAACAAAATAGGAACATCAAAATATATCCAAAACGTACTTCTTGAAAAAGGGAGAACGAGCTACGCTCGTGGCACATAGCGAAGTCGCTAGCCTTTCACCACTGAGGTCCGGGTTCGATTCCCGTCGAATCTCATGTGAAATTTGTTCCAACAAAACGAGTTTGGCTGCTTCACAAGGGCTAGTCCAACCCTTGTGAAGTGTCCTAAACCCTGCCCCTATCCTTACTCCTTCCCAATTCTGGCCGCTGGGTAGTGACGCAGGAGCGCGTAGTAGGAGGCGCGTACGCGGAGATGCTACCTGGCGGTCCTCTTGACAACCGACTGCGACGTGACGCGACATGACAAAGTGATAATGGAAAATTACTCCAAAAAGCGCGCAAAGTAATGGAGGATTACTCCACAGCGCGAAGCGCTCAACGACCCATAAGGGTCTTCGAGACGCGTTGCGTCAATATGGTAGACGCAACAAATTTAAAAAAAAAAAAAAAAAAAAAACGCATTGTTTCTCATAGCTCTGCAAACTTCCTTGCGTTCTCCTTTAGAGTACTTGTCATATTCAGCAACATGATTAACCGTACAATGTTGCAAATTAAACTTCATGTGATTACACAGGATTTTGCAAATTAGACATTAGGCATAGCTGCCGCCATCTGCGAAAAGATACTTTTTTTCCTACTACCATTGTATAATGCTGTCATTTGTTGGCTTCAGCCAGTTGCATAATGATACCCATTTCGATACAGATTTCATTATGAAACAGGATCTTGACCAATCACAGAGAAGTTTACAAATCAAGTATTGACACTTAATTAATCATTGAGAATCGTTCTAGTAAATGTTTCGTTCGATTGTGTACATTAAAATTGCATTTGATATTATATTATACTTGTCAGATTTAATTTATTTTATTATTTGTAATTTTTTCGTGGAATATTTTTTAAAATAAATTGGGTCATAATTTCACTTTGATCCTATTTGACTAGCGCAATACTTCCTCGCAGGCGAACTGGCAACCACAGCCACCTGCGGCAGTATGCAAGAGGAGGGTTAAGTGGCTCTGGCTGAATCCTACATGTCAACCGCCACGAAACGATTCAATGTAAAAGTTTAACTTATAAAAGTCGTAGAAAAAGTACCGTATGAAACTCGATGTAATGGATATTAATACACTTGTGTTTACGATACTTGCTCCTACCTCGCTCGTATCGCAATATCACACGCGTGTATTAATACACATCATTACATCATCGTTTCATAACAGACGGACGGGCGGATGGACGTTTTGAAAAGAACCACTTTTTCGGTATCGGGAGACCCCAAAATGTGAATTTCCGTTGAAATCTCGAAATCGATTTTCCGCAGCATTACATAACTCTCTCTATACTACGTATATTACTCCCATATATACGTAAGTTTTAGAGAAAGTAGAAAGGAACTCGCTGAGAGCGGCATACGGGTTATCCGAGTTCGGTACTGGAAGGGCCAGTGGCTACCATTAGTTACTGCGAACCACGATGTTTGTAGGAAAGTGTCATAAGATCATAAGTACTTACGACCATTGCTAAAAAAGAAAAAAGAATTTTTGCGTATGGAGTGATAATTGCAGCAGGTAATTAATAATCGTATTTTTTCTTAGGAGTGTTCCTACTTACTAGAGGCCAAGTTTGCTAAGACAAACCTGCCCAATGACCTGGATTCAGGACATCGTGGCTCTGGAAATTGCCGGGACATCCCCAGAGCCACTTCCCCTCAACCCTTTACATGCGGGGCATAGCATGGCAATTGCAATGGCATCATTTCTGTTGCGATTCGAGGAGCTTCCACTAAGTGTTTCCGAGAACAAGCTAAAAAAGATTGCTCTGAAAATCCTACAAACGAAACAAGCTGAATAGGGGGGTCTTGGTTATTAGAGACAGTAATCCTGTCTCTTACATGATCCAGTAATTAGTAATCCTGAAACCAGACAATTTTAGTATTCTTTATCTAGACTGCTGAGAGAACAGTTTTAGACACAGTGGACGGACGATAGTGGTATTTTTTTGTACAAACCTGTCGTTCTAGAACTGACAAACTGTTGTGCGTGGACCCTCTGACAACCCGTGTCAGATGCTGCCCTGGGCTGTGGCTCTCCAAGACCACAGTTTGGACGTGATTGATTTAAAACAATTAATTACACAAAAAAGTATTTTAAAAGGCCGGGTCGAAGTTCCTGTAAATGTTGCATCTCTTAGTCTTAAGCTAATGCTACACCTAAAAATAATTTCTGAGTTGTACTCATGGGAGAACACATTATTTTAATAAAATATTTTCATATAAGATATTAAAGATATAGTTGGTGAATGCAGGTAGAAAGTGGCAATCCTGATGTTGTGAAGAATAAACAAAAAGTTAAGTAAATTGAAAGGCTGGTCTACTTGGAATAATTTATGTAAAGGACAGTATCCATGATATTCCAACTGTGGAATTGAATTGGCTCTCAAAAGATCACAAATTAATTCAAGCTAAAAAGAAAGATTTCATATTTATGTTACTAACATTGATAAAAATAATAGAAAATACTGATTTAAGTACTCAGTGAAGAAACATTCACGCAACTATGTCCAATTGTTTCTTTGTTATTTAAAAATAAAAATTATCATGGCACTTTCCTGTTTTCTCTTGTAGCTCTTTTTCACACAATTTATTATTCTACTACTGCTACCACTACCACTATTACCAATGTGTTAAAGCAAATTATATTCTAATGATAACTATGTTGTACATCCACATGCATTTGGTATGATAAATAACTTGCAAATTCGCAAGACGTGATGTTTTGTTTCATTTATTGACAATGAAAGTTTGGCACTAAACACATTTAGAATTTCCACACCTCATACATGATACTATTAATGAATCAAATTTTTCAAAATCATAGTGTAAAATGCAGCACAAGAAAAATGTCAAATTAAATTGTACTAGTCAAGAAATATAATTGTTTGAAATATGCAAGTTTTTCCCTTGCATTGCAAAATAGTACTCTGAATAATTACTTTCCTTAACAGCAGATTTATGGTTCTTCAATAACACACTTCACCATGTTTCATTATTGCACATGGATTAAACAATAAACTTACTAATACACTATACATCAATCAATGATGAACTATTTACACAAAGAACTGATAGAGAACTAATTGAACTATTTTATTCTTACATTTTCTTGTCCATAGCCCATTGATAAATAACGGAATCGACTTCCAGAACCACATAAGCGAGCTTGTTTCATGAGCTCATCAATAGGATCTGAACCAGGACTCAGAATAAATAGCACTGGAACTGTTGATGAAGCATAACTTCTTATTTCACTGTGGCTGCACACAACAGAATTCACATTTTAAGTATGCTAATAAAGTAAAAATGTAAATAATTCTTTATAAATTTAGTATTCAATGATAATCTATAAGCCATTTTCCAGATCTACAATTTACTCCTATCTAAAATATTATATGATGTGAACACACAATCCCACGAAAGGCTGGTAACCTTACCGGGAAAATTTCTTACTTGAAAGATTCAAGTGAAACAAGACAGCCACTATAACAACTCTAGCAAGGAAAAACGATTAATAAGGAATAACAAATAATGGATTCACTAATTTTAGGTGTATGGAATGAGAGAAGGAATAATAATAAAGAACCAGAATTGGAGAGAGAGCTAAAAGCAAGGAATGTAAACATTGCAGTTATTTCTGAAACCAAAAAGAAGGGTAGAGGAACAAAAGATCTCTATGACTACACGTTAATATGAAGTGGAGTAGGCACCAATAAAAGAGCGTACAGTAGGGTTGCTTTATTAATGGATTTGCATCGGAAAAGAAACTCTTACAATATACGTATAACAGTGAGAGGATACTTGAAACACAATTCCAAATTCCAAGAGGACATCTAACTGTACTAGCAGTGTATGCACCAGATGATGGCATAACAGAAAACACTGATGCATTTTATGAAACTCTTCAAAGGAGTTTAGATAAATGTAACAAAAATGATTACATAATAATTGCAGGAGACCTAAATGCCCGAATAGGAAAACAGATAATTTCAAATGTTGTTGGCTGCTTCGGAGAAGAAACTATCGATAGAAATGGGCACGAACTTAGGGAATTTGCTAATATTAATGACTTCAAAATAATGAATACATTCTTCAGGAAAAAGGATATAAATAAATTTACCTGGAGCAATGGCACCACAAGATTTCTGATAGATTATGTTATAGCAAACAGAAAATTAGCACCTCAAATTAGAAATATTCATGTTTACAGAGGCAGTGATATATCATCCAATTACTACTTAGTAGTCTCAAAGATCTGAATTATAGCCAGATGGAAGAAAATGAGGACAAAACAGCATAAAAATGGGGAATCTATGAGCAGACATATTTACAAAGTCCATCTCTTAAGAAAAGAAAGCATAAGAAATCTCCATCAAACACATCTGAAACAAATAAATGGACATATACCTTTAAAAGATGACATTAACGCAGAGTGGAGCAATATTGAAAATATTATAAACACAGCAGCATATGAAGCTATTGTGAAAAGGAACAAACCCAGAAATAGAAAAAGACAGAAAATTTTGAATGGTGAGATTGCTGCAGCCATACGTGAAAAGAAAAATGCCTATCATGAATTACTTCAGAAAACAACACAAGAGAGGAAAGAAAACTACATGCAAAATAGGAGCCATGCAAAGCAATTAGTGAGAAGCTCACCAAGAATCGTGGAACCTTTTCATCAGCACAATTGAAAATGATGCCCATGATAGGCAGAATCTGGCTTACAAGATCATGAAACATCTAAAATCAGAGGAAAATGACAAAGCAGAACTAAATGTAATAAAGAAAGATGACTGGATAAAATATTATAAAGATCTCCTACATGACCCAACTATAATCAGTGAAGATAAGTCACAATACAACAACCCTCAGATAGACCCTTTGAGCAAATATGAAATGGAATATGCACTGTCAAGCATGAAAAATAGAAAAGCTCCAGGGGTAGATGGTATCACTGCAGAACTGCTAAAATATGGAGATGAAAAACTGAAGAACAGACTTCTTGAACTATTTAATAATTGTTAAAAGAAAATGCAAAATACCCGATGCATGGAAGAAAGCAAAAGTCATCTCTCTTTTTAAGAAAGGAAATTGAAGCCAGCCACAGAATTACAGAGGAATAAGCTTATTGATCAATGCTTATAAAGTTTACACAAAAATAATAAATAAATAGCTCACAACAATCTCAGATTCACTGTTATTGGAAGAACAAAGTGGTTTCAGGCAAGGAAGATCTTGCACAGACAATGTGTTTACCATAAACCAAATAATAGAAAAGAGATGAGAGTTTAATTTAGAGACCCACATAGCTTTTATAGATAATGAGAAAGTGTTTGATAGAGTTATTTGTGAACTTCTCTGGCAGATTCTTTGAAAAGGGGGCTATCCTTTCCACTTGATAGAAGTAATTAAATCCCTCTATCACAAAACAAGTATTAATTTACAATTTGGGAACAAAATTTTAGATGAGTTAGAAGTAAACAGAGGTGTAAGACAAGGGTGTAGCTTGTCACTCACATTGTTTAATATTTATATTGACAACATTCTAAGAGAATGGAAAAGTTTAAATAAACCAAGTATTTGGATAAATCCAAAAACACCTCTACAACCACTTCTGTATGCCGATGATCATATAATTATAGAAGAGAATGAAATACGTCTGCAAAAGTCCTTGTACCAGTTAAATAGAATATGCAAACCAGATTGTCTCTCAATATCTGTCTCTAAAACTAAAGTGATGGCATTCAGAGGCAAATATCCTATCAAAAAAAAAAAAAATAATAGAAGACAAAGTAAAAGAGCAGGTAAAACATTTTAATTACTTGGGCTGTGATATCACATACGGTTACAGTGATGATATGGAAACAAAATGATGTTTCCAACATACTTGCAGAACAATAAACAAATACCTTCACAATAAGACTAGAAAAGAGACCCTGTTAAAATTTTATAAAGTCATGGCAGTACCACAACTACTTTATGAGTGTAAATCATGGAAACTAAGAAAACAAGATTAAATTTAGATACAAGCCTTGGAAATAAAATTCCTCTGGAGAGTAAAACGCTGCACACTAATGGACAAAATAAAAAACGAAGATATAAGACAGGAACTTAACATATTTTCTATCAATGAAAAAATAAATGAATACAGATCACGGTGATTACAGCACTTGGGAAGAATGTCTCATAAAAGGGGATTCCCCAACATGCCTTCCTGTACAGACCGCGGGGAAGAAGGGACATTGGCCGTCCACAACAGAGATGGTGTTATGAAGCCGGAACAGGGAATCTCCTTAATCCGTGAAGTGAAAAAGAAGAAGATATAAACATTTCTAAGATTTTGAAGAAAGTGATTGGTGAATTGGTTAAAATTACATTGATTATGAAGAAACTGAAGGAACTGAGAGAATGTCAAGTAACATTAATAAATTTCTATTCTAATTTCCGAATTTCATATTTTCCATAACTTTTCATTGTATCATTTGGAAAACAATGATTGATAAAACAAGCTTTATCACAAAATATTTCTTCCAATACTTAATAGGTATGATCTATTAGGTACCTAATAGGTATATGAGGTATCATACCTAATAGGTATGCTACCTCATAGGTATCAAGTGATTCAATGACGTCTAATTCTGAATTATTGAACTTAAAAAAGATGAAAACAAAATTTCAGATTATTATTTGCTGATTGAATGCTTCCAAATGACATAATAAGAATAGAAAATTACTGCAATGACTTTTAGAAGCCTCAATAAATTAAAATGAAGAAAAAGCTTCTTCCAAAACAATGAACACCAATACTGTTCAATATCTGCCTATCATCAATCTAACAGGGAAATTCTGTTTGCATTCTTAAACGTGTTTATATACAATTATTAAAACTGCTTATGCAAACACTGAAGGTAGTACAAAGTTTGTATAGAAAATAAGTATGACAAGTTTATATCTTTTAATTCTAAATAAAAAAATTTACTATCTGCCAAATGTGCGTAAAACTTAAACTGAATGATAATGGAACCTTTGACTATGAAAATTATCTATCATAAAAATTAAGTATTTCATCTAGTTCAGTTCTTCAAACATTGTCCAATGTTTTCACTTTGACAGAAATATACAAAACAGACATGATCTGATGTCAGCAAATTTATTGTTGAATCATTGAAAGTAAACCTGCAAGGCATTTTTATTCATTCATAAGTATAGTTTGTTAATTTATAATCATATTTCTCTTCATTTTATTTCATATTCTGGTATTCTTTTATATTCTTCAAAATTCTGCAATGAGTTTGAAAATTTTGAAGTGCAATAACTTGAATTCACAGATATATAATTACACTCTGAATGTTTAAGGTTCCTACTTATAGTACAACCAGTGTGCAAATGTAAATATGTTTGTGTGCTCACATATGGGAGTGTCAGATAGGGGTTTACATGAATGTATGAGTGGGTACCCATGTATATATGCTACTCGTAACTGAGTGTGATTTGTGGATAATTTATAAATAGAAATCTGGATTTAAAACACCTATTAGTTTTCTTCTGCAAAATATATGACTTTCATATTATCATGTTACTTTCATGTACAAAACAAAAGACCACAATAATTTACCTGATTACATGAGGTGTTACATACTGTAAACCCATTACTTTTGATATATAGATCAAAAGGGCTGGATAAACTCGATCATATCTGAAGCAGCGTAGTAACATCAGGCATTCAAAAGGTGTTAACTTTTCTCTGTAGTTCATGGGATATTGCACCGATTCTGGCATGTTATGATCAAACCACTGTAACCAAGCAAATAATTCATGTACAATCAGAAACTGTTGTAAAACCCAATATTATGGACATGCATTATGTTAATTATTCACCTTTTTCCACATTGGTAAATTTTGCCTGACATCATCAGACAAATTTGAAAAAGATGGAAAGCAGGAAGTGAGGAACAAGATATCTTTCCAGATCTGCAGAATGTAAAACACAAAGTTCTCAAAATTGACTTACGATTCAAACAATGCAAAAATTTTGTAAGTCAAACTAAATTGATAAAACTTTCTTATAGGCATTAGGCTGTATATTATACAGAATAGAAAGAGGATACAGTAAAATTTCTTGATTTACACAAAAAATCTAAATTATTTCATTGCTATTGTCAAGAGGGTTTAAACACACAGAACTATTTAAATGCAACAATTGTGCAGTGATTTTTTTTAATAATACAAACATTTCAAAATGATTTAGACTTTTTGTATATATCAAGAAAATTTACAGTATACTCTTTCCGTGTTCACCTAACATATGGCCAAATGCTCGCAAGAAATTATATTCAAGAAGTGACAAATAATTTAAATTAAAAGTAGAACCTATTATTAGTAAAACTAGTATTCTTGAGTTATTGATTTGACCGTATTCAGTCTTTGTTCACCTGTGCAATACTCATAAAAAATGTAATTTTTTCATTTTGTTTATATAATCAACAGTTATACAATACTTCATTTATTACTTGCAATCACAGGATCAATAAAGAATTCTATGAGATACATTTTAAAATACATTATATTTCTGTTGTTTTACAACAATTTTACATCCTTCAACATTTCAAACATCAATTTTTTTGAACTACGTCTAAAGAAATAAATATTTTGTTCAGTGCCTGACTTTGACTTTTGTGTGCCCTAGGCTGTCAAATGTTTTAGTGCCCTTTTAATTTTCTTTTTTTTTTAACTTTAAAGCTATTTATATTTTGAATAAAAAAATGTGCAATATTTGTAACCGACGCAAATATTGTGTACGTATAAATAATTGATCATACGTATATGTATAAATAATTCTCACCTCGATATTGATTAAATAAATATAAGATAATTTTTTATTAATTTTATCTGTATATACCAATGGATAATTAACACTTTCTTTTGTTACAAATATGAAAATAAATATTTCTATAAAAAAACACTCAAAAGTTCACCTCATGAAATTTTGCATCCGCCAAAATTCGCCCACCCCCAAAAATTGCGCACTCCCGGCTGCAGCCTACTCAGCTTATTGGGTTATCTGGCACTGATTTTCTTAAATGGAACTGTACTTTTATTCATTAATCTCAAGACTTGAAAATTATAATGTTATGCAATACCTGAGAGGTAATCCATTCTGCAGGAATTTCAGTACTTTCAGACATACTCTGATTTCCCCAAATAAAGAATTTTATTTGTTCCTGAGAAACTTGTTTTTTATTATTTTCTAGCGTTAAAGCCAGTTGGAAAGAAAACAATATTTTATGTCTCTGATAAACACCTGTATTGAAGTAAAGCCCACAACATTGCAGATAGAATTGCTTCATTTTTTTTAAAAATAATAGTAATTAAAAGTCACTTTTATAAATTAGATATTATTTCAATATCTTACCTATACAAACATAGTCATAAACAAATTTTGTTAGAGTATTTATTACATTTTTAAGTCTCACTTCCAACTGATTGTCTTGAACTGCCTTTTGTAAAGATAAATAAAAACGGTTCTTAAAAGATGTCAAAGAATATTTATACATTGGGTCCATAGTGACCATATTAGATATAACAGAAAACAGAATCGACCCATGTTCAGCCAGAATGCGATAGTCATTTCGAAAATAATCAATATCTTTAGCAGCTTGTGTTGCTTGCTGTATTTTGTCAGATGTATCATCAACCTGAAGTTTGGTTTCTTCAAGAGTATTCAGAAGGTCAACATCATCCAATATATAGCTTGGGGCATTTGCAACTTTATCTAATAAGTTATTTTTTAAATTTTTCAACAGTGATTTATTAGAATTAATGTCCCTAATCAGAGAGTTTCTCCTAATTTCCACATCTGGATGTTCATGTTGGACCACAATTGTAAGAAGCTGCTCCTCCAAACCCTATAAATAAAACAATGATTCAAAATTATGTAACTTAACAGACAAAAATTAGTAGTTAAAAAAATTCACATCAAGTAAAATATATTTTCCATAATTCTTTCATTACATATTGTGTCAATAAGTGGTATTATTTTATTAAATATTTTTGGAGAGAATAATGAGAAACTGCTGAGAAAATATTACCAGATTTGTGATAGTAAAGTTAATAATATTGGCTTTACTATAAATAGCAGGCTCAAAGTTAGGATTTGTCAGTTTTGTGACTAAATATAACTGAAAGTTGGAATTGTACTCCACTTCTTTGTCCCCCAGTTTAATTACTGCCTGTCCATTAGTCACTGAAACAGAAGAAAATGCAATTGACTATTTTGATTAACACTTATGACAATTGCAACTTTAAAATATAACATCCTAAATATAACTATGCAATTGTAATTGCTCAAGATGCATCACTCAGGAAGAACTAGACAACCATTTGTCTTTTTGTACTTTGCCTTATTTATTTTCAACATGGATAAATTCTTTATTGTACAAAAGGCATTTGCAAGGAAGAAGCTATCTATTATTAAACACCAATGAGTATTTTAATTATCAAATCTACAAACAGTGAAATATCTGCCTATAAGGTAAATGACAATATTTATCAGTTCAAACTTACACAGTGTGTATTAGGGAAGTTCAGTGTAAGTTCAGTGCTGTTATGAACCAGTGGAAGAACATAAATGTCTCTAAACAGAACATTTGATTTCACAATTTGCACAGAAACTATACATGTACAAAAAATTTAAAAAATCTAAGTCTTGATAGCAGTTTATAGAAATGTGATAGCTGTTTTTGTTTGATATCTGTAAGATATATTTGAATGGGAAGAGAGCTTGAAAGATGACACTGAGTCTGGACAACCTCAAGAAGCAGAGAACAACTCACGCAATCATGCATATGCTAAGGATCATGTACAGTTGTGTAGTAGCAGAATTAAGAAAAAATTCAAGTACTATTCAGCAAGTTCTTTTTAGTGTCAAAGATTTTCAAAAATTTCTTTTCATATTTGTGATTTAAATTGTTTTGCTCTTGCACGAATTCATGTAATTCTGCGAAATAGTATAAATTTTTTACTACCAGAAACCAACAATTGAAAACTACAGGTACGGATATAACCTGAAGGTAAGCAGTACATGCAAACAAAGGTTGATACAAAATTTTGCGTTTTTATGGTGCTGCCAAACATTTTATGTAGGAACTGTAGCTTAAAAATATGGGATTTGTATATATGGGATTTGTATATGGGAGATATATATATATATATATATATATATATATATATATATATATATATATATATATATATATATATATATATATATATATATATATATATATATATATATATATATATATATATATCATATTTAGTTAAGCAGTACTGAATTAGTATGCATTGAACAAAAATTTTATCAGAACTGTAATGTATAATTCGAAATCATCCTCACTACTGTTTTGGAACCTCATATATATATATATGAAGGGAATATGGGGTTATGTGCAGATCAAAGTTTGATAACTCGATTATCACTTTTGTAGAACCCAACCTAGTGTGCCGATGACAGAATGAGGGCAAAATGAGCATAAATACAGAAAAATCTGTTACAAATAAACACATCTGGAAACAAATCAAAAGTGAGTCATAATAAATTTTAGTTCTTCATATGTTAGACCAAAATATTCATGAATCTATTAGGTCGAAAGAAGTATACATTTAATATAAGCAATATAATTCCCGTATACAGCTAAATTAGGCTAGTACATTTTCTAGGGATGTTTCTTTGTGTGTTATGCCACAGTAAAATTAGATTTAACAGTACTGAATTAGTATGCATTGAACAAATTTATCAGAACTGAATGTATAATTCAAATCATCCTCACTACTGTTTTGAACCTCATATCTGCATTAGCAGTGAAAGAAGGAATTCTGGTGGTCAACCAATATGTTGGGAAGTAGGTTTTCCTTCTATACCAGTCAATACCAGGAGAATGCCGGAGCAGTACCCTAAAACAGGACCACCCGGACCCAGACGTGAGGCATCTCCCTCCTTTTTACTCCTCCCTGCCCACACATAATGCTCCCATCTTGAACATTGTTTGATCCCAGAGCCAACACATTTTACATAATTTGACAGAATTACTTTCATTAAGGAAGAAATGAAGTTCAAAGGTAGAAAGCAATAAACTTGCCATCTCTAAAAAGTTCATATTTCAATAAACTTTTTAGATAGCAATGGCAATAACATATGTCCCCTCCTCTGTTGACACTTAAACATTTGGATCCCAAAATAACCTTAAATGCCCTTTGGCTGGAATAACATTCATTCTGCTCGTAGTGCCAAACAATTTGCGCTCCTTCCTCATTAGATTATGTATTTAGCTTTCCTGATATGTTTGGTATAACCCACAGCTGCCATCGAGTCCAAACGCGTCAGCTTGAGTAGCTTGTCCGTGGTATCGACAGTCTGTACTGTGCGAGGGCTGTTTTGTGAACCCACCAACAGGCACGTTACAATATACAAATTTATATACAAACCTCTAGTAGATTTTTCCAGTAAACTGTATATTAATGGGTCAACATACTCTTCAATGTCCTCAAACATAACTGGAGTACCAAGAGTTACTGCAACTTCGAGTTTCTTCAAAAAGTCACAGTCACTGAAAGTCAGTATTTTCAGATTATTTTCCTCTTCTCTTCTCTTGATCCAATTAACTGCCTACAGTGAGAGAGCAAATGAGGTACACAAAGAATTTGAATATTTCATATACAAGATAATATTAAAAATGTGTATAAACTTAATCCAACGCTTAGACGCAGAGCACTTCAGAGATACATGTTCTTTCTTTTCTTGCATGACAGACATTTTGATAAATTGACTTTTGAATACGAGATAGCGAAAATGACCTTTATTGAACCATTTAGTATTACATTTTTTAAACGCTTCTTTAGAGTGTTTGACTACTCGTGCGTTACCAATTAATCCAGGTAGGAGAACTAGCATGTTAATCTTGCTTCCCCTTACACACACATATGGAATTTTATTCCATTTTTAACTTTTTACTACTCACTTATTTGTACAAATGTTCAGTAAGTTGGGGTACAAGATAAAATATGATGAAAATCAGTTTTTTTTGTTTTTTTGATGATCTGATGATTTGATCATCTACGGTGGAATCATGAAACTACTTCAAACCTTGGTCAACACTGCGGCTATCTTTAGCAAAGATACTAGTTCGGTTGAACCAACAGTTCCAAATTTCCATTAAAGAATTGGAACCGGGGCTATGTGCTATCTTGGAATATGGCAGAACTTCACGACTGAACACTGCTAAAGGAGAACTTCACGTAAAAGTACTGGAGTATAATAATTAAAGGACACCACAAAATTATCAGGCAAGAACATAATAACAGCATCAAGGGCACCTGCGACGTATCAACATTAACATACTCTTTAGGAATAATTAATTGGTCTGACTCTGATTTAAATTTGTTCGACCGAATAACAAGACGATAGCTCACTAAGTTCCGAAGTCTGCATCCCAGTTCTTCCACATACAGACTCTATCTACCCCGAAAAGTTGGAGGAAGAGGAGTACTGAATATACACAAGTTATGTAGGCAACAAGAACAGAATATAAAAAGTAAACTGATGAACTCATTTGGCCTAATTATGCAGCAGGTTATTGAAATTGATTTAGTCACACGCCACTGAATCTTTCTTGTAACTTCACGAAAAGCATTCCAAATACGCAAGATCAACTACAATCTTTGAAAGAGAAAATCTTACATGGAAAATTCCCCATTCATCTAGAAGAATAACATATTGATAAAGCTGTGTCTGCATTGGCTAATAAGTGGATATTTATACTCAGAGACTGAAGGATTTGCAATGGCTATTCACGATAGGGTTCTACGAACCAAAAACTACGAAAACTGTTATGAAGATGAATGTGATAGACAAATGCAGAAAATATGAATCATATGGCGAATCAATTAAACTTATTAGGCTCCGGCATTATTAGTTTCGGCTCTCCGACATTATCAGACAACGCCTATCTTGGAAGACACAACCAACTCGCAAAATTGATATATCCAGAACTTGCTCTTAAACACGGCTGCTTGACACTTTTACACCATATTACAAATATTGTCCAGCCCCTGTATTGCAAACAAAGACGCATATGATGTACTGGGGCCGATTTGTTATCACGGACAAAATAGGGGATTATAACAGGCTTGATATCCTAATTATTGATAAAACCAATTAAATAGCCTCTATAATTGACCTGTTCCCTGACCCATAACATCAGGAAAACTGAATTAGAGAAGATCAGGAAGTATAAGGAGGTTTCAATGCAATTGAAACAGAATTGGTGGTTGGAGGAAGTTCTTATATATGCCTTGGAGATCTCATCAAAAGGAGTGATGTCGAAAACTTTTAAAAATAATTTGATAAATTTGGAACTAACAATAAAATTGCAAACTGTTGGACAAAAGGTAGTCTTACTTCAGACTTGTCACAGTTTCCGAAGGTTTTTACAGTAAGCTCAAGTGGGATAGGGTAAATTCCCTTTTCATAAGAGCAGAATCTGGTTCTAAGACACCAAAAGACAGATTCCTTTTGTCCAGTTTAACTGAGAAATAAAGTCAACAACAACAACAACAACAACAACAACAATAATAATAATAATAATAATAATAATAATAATAATAATAATAATAATAATAATAATAATAATAAAATTGTCTTCATTAGTAGCAAGACTCAGGCAAGTAGACCTGCTCTTCCGCCTACCCACACAAAATATTTACATTATTTCTTATACCATAAAGAAAATCGAGGGGGCAGGAACTTTAGATTAACGTTTGTTTATATATATATATATTGTGACGTCACGGGGTTAGACAACCCCCAACCCCAGTGAGTAATGTTTTTCCGTGAGGTCACGAAAGGAGGAGAATATGCACCCCTCCAACATGTCCCCAGGCGCGAGTAACATAAGTATCGCGGCGCGCCTCGGAGGAACTCTCTTTTACGACAACGGTGACGGCGACCAGAAGAAACTCTCTTTTACGGCAACTGACGGCGACCAGAGGAAGCTCTTTGCTACAACAGTAACGGCGAGTACAAATAGATAGTAAAGGAGTTTACTTTAACTTGATAGTTAAAAGCTAGCTCGGAAAGCGTATCTTAGAAAAGTGAAGTAATTTGGAGATTGAGTGCAAAATCTTTCGTCGCAGTCACAATAATTCGGAGAGCAAGCAAAATAACTGTTTGACGTCGAAATAACTTCAAAAGTTGTAAAATTCGCGCAGAAGGACATTAATTAAATCCAGCATCTCACATTGCACGCTGAGACCACACATCCCTAAAGTGTGGTAGGTCAGCGGAGCATTTGAGCATAACTCTTGCAATATTAATAATTTCGAAGCTGGAAGCGCGAACGAACGTGTACGAGGCAGTGGAAGACGGACGACCCAGGAAGAGCGAAGCGTAGGCGAGAAGGACTTGGTCTAGAGCGAGGATAGTACGGGATCGGAACGAGAGAAAGGTGTGGAAATTGGAGGCTTGGCGGCGTTCGAGAGGAAGGAACTGCTTTCGTCGCAGCACAGCACGCGAAGACGTGGCGGCAGACGGCGGGACGGGCGACAGAAAATCCCCAAGGTTACCTACAGGCGAGCGACGCGGAGTTGAGGTAAAGGAACTGGCAACGTTTATGCAGCGTTCAGCTGGGAAAGAGGAGAGTGGTAAATACACGACAATCAGTGTTAAAAGTGGGTGAAACGTCTAGAATATGTGGGAGAAGTATTTCCAACTGTGTGAGTGGCAGTTTCCAGGCCATTTACTGCACGTATCATTAGATTCATTTAAAGAGCCTATACCTTGTACAATTTTACGTAAATGATTCAGAAGTTTTATGTTGTACAGTTAATATTATCTAGGAAGATCAATTTGTTGTATTGTGTTTAAAGTAATTGCTTTTGTGACATGTAAAGGGGTATGAATTAAGTAACGTGAATGCCACGTATATTTTTTTGTGTTCAGTATTATAGTGAGTGCGAAGCCCAAGGCTAGCACCTGTGAAAGGGTTTCTTTGAAACAAGTATCAAATTCATTTGAAACAAAAAGCCGTGCACGGAAAACTAGAGGCCAAAAGAGTAAATAATTTAGTAGTGGAAAACTCAGAAAGGAGTAATCTAATCGTAAATTGTAGTTGATGAAAGTGTGTTCAGGCAGTCGAGGTGACGCCTATATGTTTTTGGTTTTTTGTCTTGTTTCATTTTTTCAGTGACCAGCTACTTAAAGTGCAATAACCTGTTGTGAAATTGCGTCACTGTAAATTTTCTCATTGAATATATGTTCATATTATTCATATTTTATTTGATTCATTGTGTTAAGGGTTCAGACCTTTCTCATACCCGAAAGATCCTGCTTCCTGAGAATTGTAAGCTCGCTTCACGAGCATTCATGCTATCACGACCCACCACGTGTGGTAAAGTAGGTAAAGTAGGTAGGTGGGTGTGTTACTATATATATATATATATATATATATATATATATATATATATATATATATATATATATATATATATATATATAGAGCTCCGCCCGAGCTTCGTTGTTGCTGGACGTTGCCGAGAAGGTCAGGACACCGGCACGTATAAGTAAGAGAGTGAGAGTGAGACAGAGATACAAGAGACAGACACACAGAGAGAGGCATGCAGACAGATAGAGACAGACACAGACAGACTGACAGAAAGAGACAAAGAGACTGTCAGACGGAGATAGGGACAGAGAAAGAGGGACAAAGAAAGACAGAAGAGACAGAGAGTGACACAGACAAGAGACAGACTGAGAGCGAAAGGGACAGAGATAAAGAGACAGAGACAGACCGATAGAGGGAGACAGAGATACAGACACCGACAGAGGCAGACGGAGACGATGAGAGAGAAACAGAGAGAGAGAGACAGGTAGAGACAAGAGATAAACAGATACAGAGATAGAGACAGAGACAGATAGAAACAGAGAGAGATAGGAGCCATTCCACGTCAAATCGCACAACAGTTGACACGACTTTTTTTTAAATGTACTTTATTTATTTCTTAAATCTGGATATTATAAAAGAGATACGTGTTTTTTTATTTGCCTAAAAATTGATTATTTATGTAGCTATGAGCGTACTTCAAAAAATATGATGAATTGTAGCTCCAAATGTATTTAATATAAAAAATTCCTGATTTGTTTCACTTAATACTTTGAAATATGCATTTTATTCGTCTGTAAATCAAATTTTTAAAAATAAATATGTGATTTAAAAAAATGAAAATTTCTATATACACTCGATGAGATAAAAAATTGAAAAAATATAGACGTATTTCTTCAATTTTCTATAAATACAAATAGAAAAAATATGAACGGTTTAGGCGCTAGCGTTGACAGACGGACACAGACGAACAGACGGACGTTTTCCCGTCAATAGATTTTTTGGTACCTATTAAGAACCAACAAAACATGGATTCTGGCTAAACCACTTCTTGGAGGATTTTTTTTTCGAAATTTACCAACAGGATTTATCCACTTTTTCGTTACCAGAGCCCGGCAAAAACAGTTTTTCGGCCAAAATCCGCCGTTTTCCGGCGCACAATTTCATAACCTTCTCTTCTTACGAAGAACTTCGTTACGCGAGAAAGTAAAAAGTGGGCACTCTACACTTACAGTACTAAAAATAGCAATTGTAAGTATAAGTGCGCTCTGCCTACCCATGCACTACGAATTGTGTTCGGCCAGTCTTTGATCCAAGTGCTGAAGAACTATAAAAGGAATGACCATCTGCCTGATTAGGTTTTCCAGAGTTATTAGTACTTCAGACGTTCACTCTGCCTCCAGAATGGATGGGTGATAGCGAAACGAATTCTACTCTTGCTTTTCCTCGCGTCAGCGAAACGAATTTTACTACTGAGTCCCTTTGCGTCCTAGGGAGGGGGATGCCCTCTTGGCCTTGCTCGTGAAATAAAACAGACCACTTGTGAAGAGACATAAGTAACATTATCTAAATAACAGTCGCAATGAGCATCTTATAAATGGAAGACTGCTAGAGTTTGTTCTGTGAATCGTGTGGGCACATGAGTGGCTATCACCGTATGAGATACGTCAAATGTTTCAATTCATTTATTCTATGACATTACGATTTTAGGAAAAGAAAATCTCCAAGACGCGTAAACTACGATTTACTAGTGAAACGTGATTTAGAGGAGTCATTATATTGGCGAATTTATTATTCATTTCGGAAAAAAGGGAGTTGGCTTCCAAAAAGGCTTTTTGTTGGTGGATAGCGTCGAAATCAGTGTCTACCGCGACATTAACGAAAGCAGTGGAACGTCCAGTGAATATAGTGAAAACTGGAAATCAAAGAAATGACAAATTAAGCTCTTCAGAGAGTTCGTAGAGTCAGCGAAATGAATGCAGAGAAGATAAACAAGAGGTTAATCGCAATAGGGGAAACCCAGGCCAAGAAAAGAAAATTGCTACAAAAACGGTTTCCCTTGGGCTAATAGATCTAAATAATTTGTGCTGTAGCAGCAAATCCATTCATTAAGGAACTTTTATTATGAGAAACAGGCAAACTCAGAACTGTACGCTGCAGTAGTTCAAGAAGATACTACATTAAACCCTCTTAACCTTTATAACAAACAGCTGGACATAATAAATGCTGCTGGCAAAATAAACATGTGGTAAAGAAAGGCACTCCGAGGACGCCATGCAAATGATATCAAACAACCTCATGTAGAATCAAAAGCCTCAAACACTTAGAATAATTTGACTTTTAGAGAATATTGTAACAGAAGATGCAAACAAACAGTTCACAAAATGTTGTACATATAAAATAAAGCATTTGAATATTAAAAATACATGTATTTTAAATGACGTGTTTCCATTTCAATTGGTATTCCTATGGTTGTCTCAAATTTGAAGATACTGAAAAACTAATAACATATATCAATAGATAATCATCTAAATTAAAAAGTGATATAATTAACAATTTTGTTTATGTTCTCTATATCCTATATCTTTCAATTATTTTATTTTCAGTTAATGTTGAATTGTTTTATTTTACCTGTTCTTGTGGATCAAGGCACAATGGAAATCGTCGGGAATAAATAGTTAATATGGCATTTTGTATAGATATTTGATCTTGGGGCAAACCTTCAGCATTCCACCTACGAATTATCATAGATTTAATTAGATAAATTACATAAAATACAAATGAATATCAAAGTTAAGAAATATTAAAATGTACATGCTTTCTCTAAAACTTTCTCTGAAAAAGAACTCAAATCTACACTGATGCATGCAGGTAATGATAAAACATTTGAATAAAATATTGCCAACCTGACAGTTTGTGCATTATCCAATAATAGTCCCTCTAATGAATAAGGTTTAGTCAGAGGTATAGAGTACTGCATCAAATCATGAACCCAATCTTCGATCAGCATTCGATTACGATATTCTTCTGTAAAGGGACCTACATAGCTAAGGAATGCAGCAGTCAACAAACAATCACCTATCAAGCATTTCTTCTTCTCTCTCAGACTTTGTAGATTACTTGACCATCTGAAATCCAAATTAGAAGTTCTTACAAATTTGCCAATGACATTACAAATTAGATTTTTTTAGTGTTATTGCTGATAGTTTACAGCAGAAAATTGCACTAACAGCTGTAAATAATTAAAATATTGTTATATACAAAGTTTTGTAGCGGTCGCCGCGTACCCTTAAAAGGCCCGCCACAAGGGCCTCTGGAAGTGCGGGCGGTGCCCGAGAGAGGTCGACACAGTCGGAGCCTGGACAGCCGTCACGTTCCAGTCGGCACGCCCGGGCGGGCCACCGCCCCTACGGCCGGACTATTCTTGTTTTGTTTTTTAATGTGGCATCTGTGGGTAGTATCTCCAAGATAGAATTCGGTACAACGTTTTGCGTCTTCGGGGGTCCTGCCGTAAGATGTCGCATGATTGCTACCGTATGAAGCAATGCTGCAGATCCCTCTCGGAGAGACCGTTAGTTCGAGATCTGTCCCGGTGAAGAGCGAGCAATTAGTGTGAAAGTGGTTTGTGATGCTAGTGACGACGACGCTCCGGTACAACGGACTTTTCGTCTGCGCACTGGTGGCCTGGCGCGTCCCTGGAACATCTCCTGGCTATTTGGTGAATTGCGCTTGTCCGTGGCTTACTCCCTGTGTATTACATCGGTGAATAAAAAAACATTTGATGTACTTGGCTGTTTTGGTCACAGCAGATGTTTTAAGTAAATACAAGATTTGTCCCAAAAGTGGTAGGTCTAATTCAATAACGAAAATCCGCAAAGGTTGCTCAGGGCAGAAACTTGAGTCCCTCTAACCGCTAGGTCCTAGAATTAGAGTCCGGCGGAGGTTGGATTTTTCGACACTAGCTAGGTTGAATTCAACCGCTGGAGAAGAATTCTAGAGCCAGGCCGCTCTGATCAGTAGTTATCCAAGTTTTCCCAGATCAACTCCAGGTGAATGCCGGACCAGTACCCTAACAAACAGGTCACGGACCACGCGCGATATCTCCTTCCTCTTCCTTGTCTTATTCTCACCCCTTACTTACACACTTAGATTCACATGTACTACACTACCACACTTGTCTGGAGATCAGTTGGAAGTTTAGAGCTTGTTCCGATTGGGGGGGTGCCACGCTGGTCGGTGATACCTTGTTGAGGGAAATCCCCGCAAGGCGACGTAGGTCGCCACCAGATCTGAACAGCGAGGAAGATAACTGCCACCTCCCGCTATAAACGTGTACTACGCTTACGGGATTAATGACCTTAGCATTTTACGAGCTCAGAATTACAAATCAATCAATTCAATAACAAAAATATAGCCAATATTTGTACTACTCTTGGAAATAGAACCCTTATGCATCAACACACTCAGAGGCTCTACCACAGGCTCTACCGCGGCCTCCTGAAACCGAACAAATGGAATTTTGATCAGTTCCTTCGTCATGGGCTGCTTTACTGCCTGAGTCATGCTATAGCGATGTTTCAGTGCAGACTTGAGACTTTTGAAGAGAAGTCTGGGAAAGCGGCATCTGAGCTGCAAGGCGGCTGAGGTAGACTTATCACTAGAGGCGGATTTCTATGATGTCATATTTTTATGTTGCTTCAGAGCACATGGAAGTGAAATTTCTTGACATTTGGTTAGAATTGGATGCTATGTACACTAATATGTTAGTGCATATTTGTGTATATTTGGCTGATTTTTTCTGATGGTGCATATTCGTTCAATTATTGGCGCATACTTTGCACACTTCGTTAAAATAAAGACTAGGGGGGCGTATTTTTATGACAAGTCATATTTTTATATGCAGATGCATATTTCGACTTTCTGTTTAATCACAAATTTCCATTAAAAGTTTTGTGAAATTTAACAAATCCCTGTAAAATTTCAACGCGTTTGCTTTGCGTAATTCATCGTTTTCTAAGTTTGCTCACCCCTTATTCCCGACCGTCGGAAATTGTCATAGTATCGTGGAACACGACGTCCTTCCGAATGCGCACTCAAGGTCGTTCTCATACTCGAAAATCTGACGACCCTTGCTTGCAAGGAAATAGAACCGTTTTACAAAAGATCGCACCTTTGCTTCAGTCTTTCAGTTCCTTTTAATATGGCTAAGACGAATGTCTCAGTTAGTGAGAAGTTACGAAGTTTTGTTTGCGAGTTTGGTTAAAGCATGTTCCGTGCCGATGGAGTGATATTATTCTGAAAAGTGAGTGAAATGAAAGTTACTGCAAAAAAAACGCTTCTCTGTGCTTCAAAACTGCGAAACATGAGAATTGTGTAACTAGACATTCTGCAAACGAAAATAGACAACGTCTGCTATTCGAAATCCCGACACCAAGTTCACAATGTTCATGATTTTCGCAAGATCTCTGCACGATGACGGTTGCCTCTCATATTCCTTTCGAGAAACCCAACAACCCAAGTTTCAGACAGTTTGTTGAAAAATATACACAGCATCCAGTTCCCAACGAATCTACTCTCAGGAAGGAATATGAGCCCTTCTTATAAGGAAATATTGGATAAAATAAGGTGTAGCTTGGGGGTTCCGCCCCCTAGTTATCACTTTGTGACGAGGCTAGTACTCCTCCACAAAGAAAGTGGTATGGCTCGGCACGTTCTCGTGGTTGCGTTTCCAGGAATTGGCGACGACTGGGCGGATGCCTACGATTGTACTTCGCAAACACCCAAAAAATTGATTTTACGCTCTGTACATCAGGCACAAACTCCTTACGAATCAGTTGAGCGATCACAATCTTCAACATGCTCTTTCTTTTCTTGTGTCACTCAAATCACTTGATCTCCACTTGGCATCATCCACATAAGCTGACCGGAACCTTTCAAGAGTTTCGTTAGATTTACTGATTTTTACGCAAACTTTTATTACGTAGCCATATTCCAGAAAACTTGTTCATGTCGGAGCATGATAAAGACACTTGCTAGAGGTTCCCTTAATGCGCAATTTATCCTTCGCAATGGGTTGGAGCCAACTGTAACCAGTTGACGGACTTCTCTGACACCGCAATCCAACACGTGTTCCCACAAAGACCCTTTCCATCGCTCCTTTTCGCCGCGAAAAATTCAGCATAAATTTTGGGGATAAACATGTACATTTTGTTAACAAAACAGAACATAATTATATCAGAGCACTACCCGTGAAATGTCTATCACAACTATTTTGCAGCAGAACGTTCTCTTTTCTGAAATTATGTTGTCTTAATAGCGCTCGCCCTTGACATTGAGTGCTCAACACCTAAACAATAAAGTTGTGCTCCGAGAAATCAGAGCTCCCAAAATTGTATGTCCTAGATCTCAGTTCACGGGCCTATATGAACAGGTGATGTATATAAAATTGAACTGGAATTAATTATCTAGATTTTAAATAATCAGCACTTCTGTTGCTCCCTAAAATGTTGAAATTTACGCTCCTTTGTCAGTAATACCATCCTTTTGTCAGTAACATAGCCTTAAGACAGACGTAAATAAATTCCCTCAATCCCGCAAGTTGAAAGATTCAAAATCTGTCATATTGAATATGGCGAGTGTTGACACATTTCGTCCATGCCACAATCAGAATACAATTTCTGCACAAATCATGAATTGACTCGAAGCTCTGAAACACGAATAAAGAACATGAATAAAGAATCTATGTTCCGTGAAATTGCGACTCCCAAAATTGATACCCTGTATTTCAGTAAACTGGGCCTAAATTGAAATGGGCTATATACAAAATTGTACTTAAACTATGTGAAATATCTTAAATAATTGTTTTGTTCATCAGTTCCGTTGTTCTCGACAACGTTAAATTGCTTGGTTAATTTAATTTAAAACAAGTTATCTCTTAAAAGCATCATATTTATGATATTTAATACATTTTGAAAGCAAATAAAAATAGTATTGTCTCTTACTGTTGTTATCTAACCAACAATTTGAACTAAAACATTGACATAAAAAGAATATAGTGAATATAGTGAATCCATCAGTTTTCTTCAAACATATTCTTCCGTTTTCCAATCAGATAAAAGACAGTGAAATACATTTCACAGTCAAATAGTGAAATTGTCACATGAAATGGTAGGTTATTATAAGAAATTTCAAAAGTAATTCTAGATTAACTTTAAACTATTATATATATTATAATTTAATTAAATAACTATTATATATATTAAACTATTATATATATATATATATATATATATATATATATATATATATATATATATATATATATATATATATATATATATATATAAAATAGACTTACTGGTAGGCATCTTTCATAAAAATTTCAGTTAACTATTTCATACTCGTAGCTTCTTCATCTATTCTAATCTTTCTTAGTAATGCCAAATAAAACCTTCTTTACCAATTGATTAATCTAAAACTTCATTACACTATAATTCAAAAATTACAGATAATATTACATTAAAAAGTACCTACTTCTTCTTTTCCATCTCAAGTCCAGCAACGAGTTTCTCTGCAATACTTAGACAATGTAACATAAGATCCATTTCTTGCTGCAGTTTCTTTCTATCTTTCACAGTTCCATCATATTTATTAGCAAACTTTTTAAGTTCAAGTTTGGCCATTTCAATTTCTTGTGTCAGTTCCTTAAGATCAGTTTCCATCTAGAATCAATAGAAAGCCATATTAATTCAAGGAAATAAAACATACATTATTTTTCAGATTTTATGACTTACTTCAAAATTAATTCATCATTTGTTATATAAAGCCTAATATTTTTATATCCTCTGTATTTCCTTAACTATTCATCTATCTACTACTTTTCTCATAAAATCTCTAGCATAATGTGACGCAATTACTGACCAGCGACCGCTACGCATAAGTTCGGGTCGCAGGGTTTCCCTCTGCCACAGAAGCGAATTTAAGATGTGGGAATAACGACGAGAGAAGGGGAGATTTCACAAGAAATCGAGGGATTCGCTTCTCACGTGACGAGGTCCGATCAACGTCTTCAACGATACGGGACGAGGAGGAATCATATTTCTGTATCAGATCAGAAAATGAGACACGGTCGAAAGGAGTAGACGAGAGAAGGGGGAGATCTTTCCTTTCTCTTCTTTGCCCTATCACCACCCTTTACACTCACATCAGTGACGGCTCGTGCTTAGGGTGCACGGTTGCACAACCCACAGAAAATGAAAAAGATCTTATAATATCTTAGGAATATACATTTTCCGTTTAGAACCATCAATATTCAAGACATTGCAGAACTATCGATGTATATGAAATCATTTTGAAACCAAAGAGCGTCCAACTGGCGCTCTCTCCAGTGTTTGGTGCCTTGCCAGGAATTGCCCCACGTCCTTGGCTCTTGGCTGTATTAATGGGTTTCAGTTTCATTTATACTCTTTGGCACTTCGATTTAACATGGATACAACCTTTTGGTTGGGCAACCAGTCTTGTGGCGCAGTCTAGCGGTGCGCGGCGACGGATGGAATCTCAAGAGAATACCAATATTGCCTTCGTCTAGTGCAACGCAGTTTTATGATTTTCGCTTGTTATTGAAAGTACGCAAGTTCAGTCAATTATTTGCGATATTCAATGCATTGTTTATGATATTTGAAGAATTTGTTTTCATTTGATATTAGGTTTGTTGGTTCAAAACGTACATTTGATGAGTTCTTTGTGTAAAGGTGGCCGTTCTGGATGGAAGTCCCTGTGTGGCTGCAGCTGACTAGCGGTTTGCGAACGTTCTTGTGAATACGAATGTGTGTCGAAGATCTTTCATTATTGCCAAATATACCAGGGCAGTGAAGTTTTCGAAATAAAATAATTTTATTTGGGTGAAACGTGTCGAGGCAATAATGCATGTGGCGATGTGCTGGAGTCGAATGTAAGTGCCCAGTGGAAATCAAAGCCAGAACCACGTGCGCGGGAGGTGTATAGGCCTTACGCGGACCCGACGCGTGAAATTATGTAAGTAGTGTTTCAATATAGACTTTTATTTAACTTAGTTTTAATTGATTTGTATTGCGTACACTTGTATTATACATTCGTATTTTGAATTTTGGAAATTACATTTCCGTCATTCGATGGAGGTGCAACCTCCAGTCTGTTGGGGCACAAGCCGCCACTGACTCACATGCATTACCTCACCCCACTGGTCGGGAGACTAGTCAGGAGCTTGGAGTTTCTCTCGCTGGTGGGAGGTACCTGGTTAGGGAAAAAACCCTGAGCCGACGGTAGATCGACGCCGGATCACGCCATCCAGCGGGGAAGATCACCGTCACTACACTTACGGGACATTAGCTGTTGACATGCTCGTGCGTGTATCACCAATCAATCAATTGAATGCCGAGAGTCTGTTGAGCCGTCCAAAATAAATTCGGCAATGCGCTTAGATTAACGAAGCTTAAGATTAATCTCCAAAGTATGATAGGGTCACCTTCGTTAAATTCAACTGAGGGGGTGAAGCTTTAAAATATACAGACATAACCATAAACAGACAACATACCCGATCTCTTTCTTTCTCCATAGACTGCACGTGATCCTTTTTTGGCCTTGCTTCTCTATAGACCTGGCAATAGGCAAGTGCAGCTTCAACAAACTTCAGCAAAGAAAATCCTGCTTTACTTATCAGCTTCATCTGGTCCAGTTTTTGTGTTTTCTGCAAACAGAATAATATATTATGAAGGACATCCGAGTCAAGAATGCAATATTTAATGGTAGCATATATCGAATGTAAATTGGAATTAATTTGATTTGTAAACTCCACTCCCACGAATTCGTAATTACTATAGTAAAATATATTTAAGAAATATTTAAATTTTCTTTCCATTAAATCATATAACAGCTTTTTTGAAGGATGAAATATTAATAGGATGGAGACAAATTAAAAATGTTATTCTCTCATCCTAAATTAATAAAAAAACTTGAAATTTTCATAAGCAAATTCGAATTTAATGCTTCTAGGATGGAAATGCAGCTGTACTAAATATATTACATTTGTATTTCCAAATATTTTTTACATAAATGTTACAACTTCAAAATAACCTTCATGTGCGCTTTAACAGCACGAATTTGGTGCGTAGTGATCAGTTCACAATTTGTCTCCTGGAGAGATTTCAGAAAGTTTGAATCTGCCATCATTCCTTTGGCAGCTTTCCAACTAACATCTTTAATACCTCGAAGAATAGCAACACATTCACAAACGATAAGCAAAGGTTCCGGTGGTGTTGCAAGAGACCTGCACAAAAAATATTACTGTGTAAATATTGCACGAAATTGGAAATACATGTAAATGCCCAACCATTTTACATATCAGAAACTTATTGAAGACAGAGTAAAGAAATTCTGAAGTCACAAGAGAAGAAAAATATTAAGTTAAAAAGATATTTTTTTCATTGCCTATATGCATATTAGGGAGATCTACTAGCCAAACACGTACCAACATTACGAACTCAGTAAACGATTGTTTTGAAGAGGGAAATAAAAAAGTGGACGGTCCATGGCCGCGCCTAGGTTTTTCACAACGTGTTTTCTGAGTCTACTTGGGTTTTCACAACGTGTCGTCTGAGGATGTCGCAGCAAGATGTCGCATGATCGCCACCGTATCAAGCAGTGCTGCAGATCAAGCGACTCTAGCGGCACAACCGAGAAAGTCGCGAAAAGCCGTGTCAAATTGCATCTTGAAGATAATACCCTCAGGCGCCACGTTACGAAAACGTAAGTATAGCGCTCCGCCGTGTACGCGCACGTAACGCATGCTGGTGTTGCCCACCCCACACTGTTCTCGTCGAGAGGGGAGGTAACGAGCGGCCTGACCACGTGCAACGTGACCCTGGCTCACGTCCCAGACACCTACGCCAGAGACGTAGGCCACGAAGATGAGATGCTCTAACGTGATTCACGGTGAGTGGAAATATTCACCATGCCACAGCACATGCGTAGCCATTCATGTCCAAGAGGAATTCGAACGAGCAGCACTTCTTGCCGAGACCGCCACTGAGCTCAATCCTTAGCAATCTCCACTGTCCGGCCCGACCATTGTTTTAGTATTGTTAATGCACTGATCGCTTTGTCCACATTTCTTTTCCCAAACTTGCATTCTTAGCTTTGATAATTCGCTTTTCAATTTCTCTATATATTCGGATGAACACCTTGCTGTCACTATCAACTTGAGTACTGAATCAGGTTCTGGAAGCATTATCCTTATTTTTTATCAACCTTTCTAAAGAAATAATTTTAGGCAAACAGTTGCCTATCAAACTATCTCTATTTCTTTGATTTTAAAATTGACGTTAAAATATATTATGCATTTCCGCTACCGAATACATAATGAATACCGAATACAATGCATTCCGCTATTTTTATATATATTTTTGATATAGTAATATAAACTCAACCCTTTGCTCTAATTTCTTTGTTTCTCCAATAAATATGCGAATGCAATCTTTAACTTCCTCTAACCTTTGCTTCTTTTTCGTTTCTGACAAAACGCAATTTTCACGTCCTATGTTCTCAATTTTCAAAGACTTCTAAACGTTTCAAATTAAAAACATATACATTCAATGTTCGTATATTCATGAACTGTTTTCATTAGCCTTGTCACTTCTTGGGCATTTCTTGTGTATTATTACTGGGATATTTAGCGGTCCTGCATTTTTATTAGGTGTGGAGGTTTTGGTTACCACTAACTCTTAACTTGGAGGACCAGAGATTTTTCTTCGGAGTTTTCCCCAAAACAGGAACTCGACTACAAAATTCTGTCCACCCTCACTCGAAGGAAAAGACAGGAAGGAATTTACGAACACGAAGGAAAGGATTAAGACTGGAAAGAAAAAAGGCCTCAATGTCCTGATAGGTTGTTGAGGATTACCTTCGTCTGACTCCACCAGAGTCAATACGACAATGGAGACCATACCAACAGGTACGCTATAACCCCCATATCCGAGACTTTGTCACGAGTATGAGGTCACAGAATGGAATTAATTTATTGTATTAATATTTTAAAAGTCATCGGAAAAATGGAATGAACTTCTTTCAAAAGTACATGGAATGTACGCGGCGCATTCCCTTGCGCGGAGGGTGGAGTCAAGGGTGGAGCAAGAACGGCGCTCAGCGCGCAAGTCCGCACGTAGCTACATTAAGAAAGCCAGAGCGACGTCCCAAGAGGGTATATCTTTACACGTGGTAGAAAATACACACCGTACTTCAATATTAAACATTAAAGAACATAAAAAGAATTATTATTCTCTTGAAGTTCATCTGATCTCTGAGATGGCTCTGTGGCAGCGATAATGTTGTCTCTCACCAGAAGGTCGTAGGGTTCCAGTCCCTAATATGGAGAATTTTCGACCCTAGCTTCATAGCTAGGTCGAATTCATCCGCCGTCTGGAGAACTTTTGCGACCGGCTGATTTGATCGGTAGTTTTCCGAGGTTTCTCCAATTAATACCAGGCTAATCGCGGAAAAAGTACGTTAGGAAATGGGCCACGGACCGAGCCCGATCTTTCCTTCCTCATTCCTGTCCTCTACATTCCCTTTACACACGCACACACACACACACACACACACACACACACACCATAAACTAACATGCACTACACGACCACACACGTCGGGAATCCAACCACGATGTTAGAGCTTCCCCCAGCTGGGACGATGCCCACTGGGAAGCTACCTGGAGAGGGAAACCCCGCAAGGCGACCTCCAGATCTGTGCAGAACCTCATGTTCCCGCGAAGGAAGAGCACAGGATGCAACATGTACTACACTAATGGGACTAACGACCATAGTAGATGGCACGCGCGGAAACACAACATAATTAATCAAGATTATTTTAGACCCTTGGGAAAAGAATTTGATGTCCCTCATTGTGGTGAAAAAGTATTTACTTGCAGTGTGGCAAAAGTGATAAGATTGGAAAACTTATAAGTGGCAGGTGGAGGCGCAAGACATGTATTGCATATGATTAAGTAGCACATGTATCTCTGTGACTGAATGACATTTTGAGAAGCTGCTGTTTTTCTTAACACTTTTACCTTCCTGCAGATAATTAATTTTTTACCAAAATGAGGTTATCAACAAGAGAATAACAATCTTTTCCAGAAATATTCAATGGAATTTCTTCTCATCAGAAATATTCAATGGCGGGTTATTTTTTCCTGCATCCCTTTTACTAAGGTAACAAAAAAGAAGTGAAAACAATTGCATACCTTATTTCAGTTATGTCACCTCTATCAAGTTCGGCAATTCCAAGGCATGCGAACTCAAAAGCAGGTAAAGCTTCTGATAAAATGCTCTCAACATCTTCTTTCTCAGCATTAATGATACGACTTTTTTCTTCTATTTCAGCATTCTTTTTCTCAGCACGTTCATTTAGTTTTGTTATTTTCTCAGTGGCTAAAACAATACAAACTATCAAACACAGATAAATTCGACTATTTATTCAGAACTGCCAATTTCTATTCTTTCCTCCTAGGTAAACTATTGTCTTTCTCTTTTCTTTCTCCCATTTCATCACATCACACGAAACAAAATATAAATAAAATAATAAAATACCATATTTCATAAGAGAAACTGGACATGATGGATTCCCATGGGTGGTTGATAAAAAAGAAAATTTGTTGTTTGATATAACTTGTACATATGTACTTTTTATAGTCTTGTTTAATACACAACTCTCACTGTTAATATGCATTTCGTGTATTTAGTCCCTTGTTAACTTCTGAATATAAAAGTTACAGGTGTACAAAAGTGACAAGGGAATAAACTGACAACAGTGTAACTCAGAATTTATAACTCAAAATTTGATGGTGAAAAAAATGACAAATCTGAAAACATAGAGAGCTAACACCATATCGAAATTTAAAAGGCATCTCTTGGTCCTATAATGTCCTAGTATAACAAAGATGGATATTTCACTACTCAAACATAGTGTAATGCATTTTGTAAAGCATTTAAAGTCAAATGCTTCATACCTATTTTAATTTTCATCATCATTTTTTCACATGATTTTGTCTTCTGCTCAATGGCCTCCTTCTGTATAATAATTTTAGACTGAAGATCATTCATTTGAGTTTGGGCCTCCGCAACTTTTTCTATTGTGGTTGCCAATAGTTGGCACTAAAAAGGCAAGCAAAATATCACCTTGAGTTTAAATTAAAATTAACAAATTGAGACACTAGAAAATCATGCAAATATATTATCTTAGAAACAATACACTCTTTGCCTGTAAAAATACATTATTTATATAATAACCAATATTAATTCGATATTTTTAATAAATCAAAAACATGCTTGTTTATAGTATAAATTTTTTACCATACTTTTTCACTTATAGTTGCACTTTTTTCTTCTAGAAGGAGCAAATAGGTGTGAATGTAATCATGAAAGTGTTTTGGAGTAACATAAGTTTTTTGATGATGAAGTTGGAAGAATTCTTCTTTATATTTATTAACAGAGGAATGAACATGAACCATATGTTTAACAATGTTTGGTTGATAAAGTGTTGGTATTTTTGCATCCTAGGGATAAATAAAATTAATCAGACACCATTGAATATGTAATTTTCAAGTACATAGGTCAATAAATAGATACATATTCTAACATTCTAAATTATAATTAATTTTTTATTGTAGATTTAACATTTCTTTAAATTCAGACATAGCAACAATTTACAAAAAAGAAAACAATACGTACACCGTATTTTTGTAATCTTTTAAAAAGGTGCTGTTGGAAACATATGTTAATTTAATTTTAGAGTTGTCCAGTGGTGTGTGGTGATCACACCCTACAGTTTTTTATTACAGTCAAATTGTCACATATTCTCGTGTAAGTTGCTTGTTGCTTCTCTCGCCCCCTCTCATCAACCTAATAGTCGTGGGTTATTAGACGTTCACCAAAGTTCAAGAAATGTATGTACTCACGTACGATATTAATGCTATGTGAAAGTACTATATTCAAAACATGTACCGCAGCGATGAATAAAAACCGCTTGAGAATTATTAATTTTTGCAACGGACTGAACTGTGTGTGAACGCCATTACAATTTCCTGACGTAGATGCTGGGACGTCGTAAGGCTGAGCCATAGACATATAGTATTATATAAAGCCTATAGACAGCATACAGTATTAGTATTAGCATATATCATATAGTATTATATGCAGTCCATAGACATATAGTATTAAATGTCTATGGGTTGAGATATAAGTTTGTAATTCCAGTTAATTTATGGCAGATATACTCAATTTCTGCTATCACTGTAGCGCTTCGGTTCACTTACATCATGAAATCCGATGAACCTATTTGATCTCAAACAAATTATTTACCTACATTCGTTTTCGTTTATGTCTTATACTTTAAGAGGGCAAATTGGCAGGTGTATGTATTTCTCGCTGAGGGGGTAAGTGGGGTGATCCTTCGCGCACGACCCAACGAACACGGGTGCCATCTGTTCGCGAGCAGACACCGATTTCAATCTTCCACTGTCAGCCGGCCACTGATATTTTTCGTATAATAAGCAAGTGAAATGCCTCGAGAATTATGCTATGATAAACCAAGGACGGTGTTGGGTTACCGTTCTCAATTATCTGACACGTGGATCTGCCTTCTTGAAAATTGTCTTCTCAAAATAACATCAAATACACACTCACTGGAAAACATACTATGTACAATTAAAACCGAATACAAGTTTCTACAAACCACCAAGACGACAATTTACCAACGACGATTTACCACGGTACAGCAACGACAATTTACCTCGGTCATAATGAAATCAATCACGATTATGTCACTAACACTACAGTCACTAACATGCCTCTACGCCCAATGCTGAACCTCTTAAAACAATCTGCGAGCGAGGTTCGAATTGCCTGGGAAATTTGGGATCTGCTCACATGCTTCATAAAATTTACTACTTCGTAAAAATAAATAGAATCAATTGTCATATTCTGGTTCACTCGTTACAGCGAGAGAGAAACATGCTCCTTAATTATTTTAAAAGTTGTTGAATATCTATACATATGCTTCGGTAATTTATAATTTCAAAACATTATTTCACAATATTGCTGCATTGAGGTAGCACTGGATTCTGCGCTGTGTGAAATTATTTGATTTGTCCTCATCTACCATCTAGCGGGAAAAATACTCCCTTTCACGTTCAACGGCACGTGCATGGCAGTAATCCCCCAGCCCCCAGCTAGCTGGATGTCTGTACTTCTGTTGACAACTGTCTCAATTCACCGCCTCCCCCGATCCAGGAAATGAGAGTCGCACGCAGATCTTGGGCCCAGCAAGGCTTGCAGCGGGATAGTACAGTAGGCCGGAACAAAGATCGCAGAAGGGACCATAATGAGTGCAATATTTTGTATCATTGTGACAAGGGGTTCCAAATTGCATAGTATGTGTAATTTTCAACATACAGAGTAAATTATAATACTTGGCTACCCTAACAGTGCTGAGAATGCTGAGTTGAATGCACATCACTGCATTTGCCATTTGCTCTCAAGGAGTCATTGCATTCAGATTTCAATGTATTTTTCCTCAAAATACATTGAAATCTGAAGAATCGGTTTCTTATTGAGTTGTGTGATCAGAGTAAGGAAACCAGGCGTTGAACAAAATACCCAGGCATTGAATAAACATATAAATGCCCGGGCAAAAACTGAATTTGAAATACATATTTTCTTTCAAGCACAAATACCTCTGTCAGGTAGAAAGTGGCAACTGCTGTCAGAGCCCGATCAGGCCATGTGAATATCCAGTCAACAGTAGTATTGTTCAGCAGACTAGGATAACTTCGACAGCAATTGCGGAAGTCATCTCCCACAGGTGATACACATATAACCACATGTAAATTATTTTGGCATTTTTTAGAAATATAATTCCACACTTGATCACTGCAAAGAAATAAAATCATCAATTAAATTTTGTAAAGAGAATTATCAAAGTGTACACAATCTGGAAGAGAAAAGATTTCACTGAATGACAAATCCGAAATTAATTGATAGGTGAAAGATAATGCAATATACCGTATTTTTCGATTAAAGGTCCCACTTTCGCCAAAAATTGGCAATAAAACATGGAGAGGGGCTGAAATGCAAGTATGAAGCGAAATAATTTTTCGAAAATTGTGTTTAAATTTTCAAACATTTACAAATGAATAGATATTTTTATTTCTGTCATCCCGTGTGCATTTTGCTTAGGACCTACGAAACATTTCCTACAGCTTTCAGACTTTTAGATTACAAACACGTGATTCTTGTAAGCTTTTCTTTATTGAGCTAGGAATTTCTCAAGTTCCTTGCCTCTTGATTTACAAATCAGCAGTTTTTCTCAAAAATGAATTATTCAGGAGTGGGAACACATATTCAGCGAATACCGATGAACATAACTTTAACTATCGACGGGGTAACCATATTCATCAGTTGTTAGAATACATGGCTCACAACAAAAAAGCACATACAATACATGTACTATAGTACTTTACAACACATTTCCAGATGACATTAAACAATTAAAATCGACACTCAAGTTTATATGCGAAGTAAAGTCTTTTCTGCTGTATAACTGTCTCTATACAAGTAGAGACTATACCAAACCTCAAAAAGGAAAGTAATATTAATTTTAACAATAATATTTAATTATTAATTACTATTTGGACCGTATTATTCTAAATAAACTGTAACAAGTATTGTACCTCCTGCTTGCTTCTGGGTCAGTGACCACCATCTCAATCAGGTTTTTCGTCCAGTTTCCCTGATCTTTTGAGCGAATGCTGAGATGGCCCATTGGTTTGCTTCTGGACATAAATGTATCTTCACCATCTATGCACGTTTCCTCGAGTTCAGTCAGTAATAATAGTTGTGCACATTGTTCTCCATGTTCTCGCGGCAGTAAGTCGATTCCGATTCCGAAGGTCACGGTCAGAAATAATACCCCAAATCTACGAGTATAGCTGATTTACGTTGGCAATTAGTATTTATTACAGCTAATATTTTCTGATGAAATTTTGCTAAAAATGCTCATTTTCATCTGTATTCAGAATTGAAATTGTATATGGGTTCGGGTAGGGATCCCAGAACGTGCAGGGTACACTTCTTAGTGCATCACAGACATAGTACAGCATAGACGGTTTTGAACTGTTTTTGACGTTAAACGAAACAAACAACTGTAGGGGGTGAAATACGAGAGAGGGCCTTCTTTCTTATCTACGTATATTCCTTGGGCATCTGTTTATTCGAATTTTGGGAAAACAAGATGTATGATGATTCCATTTAAACTTCATTGGCAGTATCGGTTTGCTACAGTCACTTGTACATTAGTGGTATAGCGTCTCTAGAGAGGTCACCTAATTTTCTCTTCTTTCCATCTCTTCTTACATGCCATCTATATGCATCAGTGTGTTGTTATATCCGTGGTTGAGTCATGTTTCTTTAAGTTATAACCGGGAGCGGTAGCTCAGTGCATCAACTGATGTCACTGCAGCGCCTCTGATCGGGAGGTTCTAGGTTCGAGTCCCGACGGCGGCAGGATTTTCGACACTAGCTTTTCGGCTAGATCGAATTCAGTCGCTGTCTGGAGGAGAATTCTCGCGGCCGGCTGCTCTGATCGGTAGTTTTCCGTGGTTTCTCCGATCAGCATCAGGCGAAAACCGGAGCAGTACCCTAACATACGGGCCACGGACCGCGCGCAATCTGTCCTTCCCCTTTCTTGTCCTATCCTCTTCCCTTACACACACACTTACACTAACATGCACTACACTACCACATATTCCAGGAGACTGGTCAGGAGCTTAGAGCTTGCCCCGCTGGTGGGAGAGTCCTGGTTAGGGGGAAACCCCACTAGCCGACGGTAGGTCGGCGCCAGATCTCGCCATCCATCGTGGGAAGATCACCGCCATCTCCGGAGAAAAAACATGCACTACACTAACGGGACTAATGACCAAAGCAGTTGACGCACCCGGAAACACGAAAAAATCAATCAATCAATTTAAGTTATACGAATACAGTGCGTTACCTCTTGAGGAGTAATTTGTTATTTCGCAAACTCTGCCCAAGAAAGATGAACATAATTAGGTAAATCATTTCAAGTCATTCAAATATCTAAAAAATAAATGCACTAATGTTTCTATAAAGTACCACCAAAACATATGCATCTTCTCTTATACTGCCCTGAATAAAATTAACTAGTGGTGCACGTACTTAACCGCCCTATTTTCGCACAAAATCTCGCGAAAAGTATTCAAATGTTCGAAAACTTGTACATGACATTATTTCAAAATCTATCTTTAAGAAGCGGTTTTCATTAAGGAAAAAATCTCTATCTTCATAATTGTACTAGTTATAGGAAGACGCCGAAAAAATTTTCAACTTTTACAATTTTCTAAAAATCAGGGAACATGAGACCTACACCACTCTCTTAAACGTTCTTCATACTATCCAACAACAAAATTTAATCAAAAACGATGGAGTTATTTTTTTTATTTTGAAAATGACCCAGGGGCTAAGTATAATAAAATGTAATATAATTAAGTATAAAGTATCCGCCAAAATTATAATATCGCTTTCAAATTCAAGGGGCCACGACATCAGCCGGATCGATTAGGGAGAAAAAAATTGGAAGAAATTGGCTGAATAATTTAGCCACTAGCGTTGTTCACAGACAGACAGACAAACAAACCGATAGACAGACGGACAGACGATTAGCCGAGAATCTATTTTTCGCTATCCAGGGCCAACAAAACATAGATTCTGGATACACCACGTGTCAGAAGATTTTCTACATTTAGCAACTGGATTTACCCACTTTTTTCAGGGCCCGACAATAAGAGTTTTTCTGCCAAAAATTCGCAGATTTTTCGTGCAGCATTACATAACATTCTCACAACTCCGTAGCGAGAAAGCAAAAATCCTGAATGCATTATACAGATTTGAAAATCACATAAAAATTATGCCGATTAATCTTCTTAGATTATCCTATTCAATGTCTTTCTGAGGCAAATTCTTTTAATTATTTAAACTATGATTTCAAATTCTATTACACTCAGCGACGACGCTACAAATTACATCATCTAAGGCGGAGGGAGTAGGGCACCTCTCTTAGTTATAATCCCTCTTTTTGGTACACACTATTAAATATAATTAGCAATCCATTCTTGGATTTTTCAAAAGTGAATACATACTTACCGTTAAGATTAATCTTTTTTTTTTTAACTACGCTTTCAAAATAACTAGATAACGAAGAAACGGCAAATAACATTGAAATAGTCGTTTCCAGAAAAAAACTGTATCATTACCATTAATTTTCTGAATAAGCAATCAATAAACGTAAATGTATGATTTTTTCTGAAGTTTTCTTCAACAATTTTTCATAAATAATATAATTTCTTTTAAAATTGAAAAAAATAGACTGAGTGACTTGGTGTACCCCTGCGATTGTATCGCCTAGGGCGGTCCCCTTACTCTCTACCGTGACGAAAGTGGTGAAACAGTAATCAAATGCTGACAATAAGATGGTTTTGTGATAGCTTCTGGAAAGTGTTACAATTTTACACCTCCCAACAGTAATAAAAGCCATTATTGTTATCTAGCAGAATTATCATATCTTGCCTGAGACTTTCTTAATCTCCTAAACAGGAAAAGAAATGCATTTGTGTATAGTGTATCCCCACCCTTTCCTACCCTGCCTGAAAACTGAAATTTGATAACGAAATTGAACCCCAGAAAGGTGATCACCTAAAACATGGATGCATTGGGTCGTTTCTCTGATATTATTGTCGATGACACTGCTTGCAGTCATAACGAGAGAAGGAAAAATGTTAGATGATCAGGTAAATCCTAGAAAGTGAGCCCTATGAGTAAGGGCAATGAGCTTGACTAAGCCGGTAAGTAGTAAATTAGTAACTACTTAACATAATTAATAAAAATATAGTTCCTTAAAACGACAACCTTGGCGATTCTTCTTTCCTAAATGTGAGTTCTTTCGAGGATGAAAGAAACGAAAGAGAAAGTCCTCCCAAGGTCAATTTCCACCCCGAAACCTGGGGGCACGCGCCTGCTACAGGGCCGCTGAAAGTGAATTCAGTCAGCAATATATATATATATATATATATATATATATATATATATATATATA